>JBBBDQ010000740.1:4212500-4232500 GCA_037127315.1 Ascarosepion bandense | reverse complement strand
AGTTTAAAGTTTGAGGAAAAATTACAGGCAAAGCAATAAGTTTTATCAAAAAACACCTCAAATTTATTGAAGAAAGGAGAATGGAGATTTCGTACTTATCTAATACCGTATTACAAAGCCGCCAGCATCCACGAAAGCCAAAGTTGTTAGAGGCTATGTGGTACCTCATTTCCTCGGCAAACAGACTTTGCTCATTCGAGGAGTTGCTTACATTTATTATAAGCAGTAATGAATAATCCCCTGTTATGACGAGAGCTCACACTTGTAATGCCCAAAATAGAGATTTCTGTTTGCTATGTTGCCCAAGCATGCCGATATGAACTATAAAGAGGATTGAGATTTCATCTGGTATTTCCAGGAAAGGGTTAAAGCGTCAATGCCGGCTTTGACCAAGAAGAAACCCCAGTGGCGCAATTTTCATTTGGGAGGTTGAAGATATCACGGAGTTATTTTTAGTCAGCATGCTAATAAGGGGAACAGGTCTTTTGTATATATGGTTCCTGTTTAATAGATGATTAAAACGAAAGATCAGTATGTACCACAAAGTGGTCAGAGTTACCAAGAGAGTAGTATGCTCTTTTTTAAGTTTTGCTCGGGAAACGAGCAGTAAAGTTCACGATTTGGGTAAGAGTAAGGGCTTTGGCGATGGAGAAATTTAATGTCGGAATACGGGCCACATCGGTACTTTTAGAATGTTTCCGACAATGTTTGCCGATCAGGCAATCGTTCTAAAAGAAATGATTCTACGATGTTGACTTTGACCCAATTGAGAGGTTGAAGAATTCATGAGTCATCACGAAAAAAATCACGGAGCGAGTCCCAGTCAGTAAGCTCGTAACTGAAGGAGATCTTATGCATGTCCAAATCTACCATCCGCCCATGCACTGAATATTGCAGCCATATCTGGTTGGGTGCCCCTGCTATCCACCTAGATGAATCTGTAATGTGATCGATCCCGATTTGGCAGCTAGGATACAGTCGCTTTCTCACCGACGCAATGTAGCTTCCCTGTGTCTCTTCTACAAATACTTTCACGGCTTCTGCTCCGATGAACTTAGCTCACTAGTACCCCCTATATATGAATTTCCTCGAGCCACAAGATTAGCAACTAGGTCCCACCCTTTTACTGTGAAACCGATAAATTGTAAAGTCAAATTCTACTCCACCATCTTCTTTTCTCTCACTTTCCGTGTGTGGAATTCCCTTCCGCATACTTGCTTTCCCGACAGCTACGATCTTCAAGAATTCAATTATAAAGTCAATAGTTCACCTCCTATCTCACTAATTTACATCCTATCTCTCATGCTTTTTTCTCCGTCCACCCTACTCATCATTATTCTATTCCTTCTCATACTCTCTTCCTGGCACCCTCTGTAGCCTGTTACTCTTTCTCATAACATTTCTCCTATGTAACCCCCTGCACAACTGTGGCAGTAAAATGCCTTGCTTGGGGCCAGATAATTTTTTTAAAAAAAAGTACTGCAAAGTGGTCAGAGTTACTATAAGAGCAGTATTGTGAAGCTCGGGAAACGAGTAGGAAAGTTCACGATTTGTGTAAGCGTAAGGGCAAGGGCCGTGGAGAAATTTAATGTCTGAATACCGGCAACATAGGTACTTTTAGAATGTTTCCGACGATGTTTTCCGATCAGGCGATCGTTCCAAGAGGAATGATTCTACGATGTTGACTTTGACCCAATTGGGAGGTTGGATATATCAATTCATGAATCATCTCGAAAAAAATCACGGAGCGAGTCACAGTCTCGTAACTGAAGGAGATCTTATGTATAGGGGGTTCCTGCTTAATAGATGTTTAAAACGAAATATCAATAGGTACCGCAAAGTGGTCAGAATTACAAAGGGAGCAGTTTTGTGAAGCTCTTCTCTAAGTTTTTCTCGGGAAACGAGTAATAAAGTTCACGATTTGAGGTCTTGGAGAAATTTAATGTCGGAATACGGGCAAAATCGGTACTTTTATGATGTTTTCGACACGTGTCATGGTGAGCATTAAAGTCACTGACGACAACGATGTTTGCCGATGTATGAAGAGAAAGTGCCCTTTCTTTATGATCAGCTATTATGTCTAATATAGTCAAGTCCTAGGAAAATGAGGAACGATAAATGAAAAAGGGATTTCTAACAGAGTTTAGTTGTAAAAGATGGAAATAAATGAAGGAATAGTCGACGCCCTCGAGTGACAGTTCCCTGATTCTCCTGTGTGTAAACATCAAGGTCATGCAAGTGGATACTGGAATATTTTTGGTAAAGAGGAAGATAGCCTGGATCCAAGAATTTGTTGGTATCAATAGAAGAATTCAAGTTCACTTCACAAACTGCTAGTATATCAGGCGATCGTTCCAAGAAAAAGGTTCTACGATGTTAACTTTGACCCAAGAAGAAACGTCAGTGTCGCAATTTTCAACTGGAAGGTTGAAGATGTCAGTTCAAGAAAATTGGTTGCAATGGAAGAATTTAAGTTCGTTTCACAAAGGGCTAATATATCAGGCAACCTTCCTACGATGCAGAAGTTGAGTCGGATAACATGAATATTAGCGAAAGAAAGGTTGAGGGTGGTAGGTAGTTTTTAGTTTGCAGGTTTAGATGTGTTTCTTTTTTTGGTGATTTTCATGAAATTTGTTTTGAGGAAAGATAAAAAAAACTAACCGTAATACAAACCAGGTGGGGTATTATTAAGAGCAGAGCAAAGAGTCATCTCAGGTTGCCGACCCCAATTATATGCAGGGACGCCTATCTATGCGCTACATGACATTGCAGATACCTCGACATTCTGCGACTGTTGCTCAGAGCCACCTGTTTAAGCGCTTCGAATAAGTTCGTGCTTCTAACGACCAGTCGTAAGCAGTAGCCAGCAAAGTGCTAATCCTATATCCCACCAATGGAAAGTCAAAGCCTGGTTAGTCTGATCGCCAAAATGTTAAGACAGTTAAATCATGGAGGCCCTTTAGAAGAAAGATAAAAAACAGTAAAGCATATTATGATCAAGGAACAAATGAGGAATCGCTATTCTTAGTAGAGATGGATGGAGTGCAAGCCGGGCGATAGGTGAGCTTATCTACTCTGATTAATGTGCAATAAAGCGAATAAAATACGAAAGAATTAATATTAAGTTATTTTGTGTCTATATTATTATAAATAAAGATTTGTCTATACACATACGTACACATGTATGTGTTTATATGTATATATATAATTGAGGCGTCAGCTTCAGCATCTCACACTAGACATTATTGATATAACAAGCCTTGCATACAGTTTCTTGTGTGTGTATTGGGTTATCCGGAAATTTCGTGGCGATTTTTGAAGGAAATTAAAACACGAAACAAAATTATACCATCTCTTTCTCCATTTTTACTCCACCTTAAATATTCCATTTTCCACGGATTTCGATGATTTCTCGGCATAAAACTCATTAGGGCGTGATTTTTTTGTGTTTCAGCCAAAGAATTAAAATTCTGAATTGCTGCCTTTTAATTCGTTCAGTTACGAGCAGTATTTTCAAGAATCGATTGACTGGTTACTTGGCAGAAGCCCATAGTACAGTATTCATTTCCAATCACACCAGATACTTAGCGAGAATTTTTTAGGATGAAGTCATGCTTTTAGGGTGGCTAAAGCTGCTCATGTCGTATCACCCGTCACAATTTACTTCAAAAAGTGTGCATTTTCAATGCGTTTATACCGCAAATCACAGATAGGAATTAGATCCAAAAGATTCTTTTCACTCAGATATATGTGCTAACCAAACATTTGATTTGAGTATCCAAGCTTCACTAAATGCTCATGAATCGTTGATTTTGATAAATTTAGTGTCTCTGCCAATTCCCGCGTTGTGTAATGCGGGTTATTTTCAATCATTGTCTTGATTTGGTCGTCATCGCAAATGGGGGTCTGCCTTAGAGTTCTTCATCAATTTCCAACTCTAAATTTAACGAAGTACTTCTGTACTGTTCTCTCAGCTAAAGCACTTTCACCGTACACTGAACATAAATTTTGTTTAGTGTTTGCGAGGCATTTTGCCTATACAGTCATAAAAAATATATCAAGCGTCTAAAATGCATTTTATAATCTTCCATATTTAGAGAGATGTAAAATTGATACGAATTAAGTAACTTTAAACTTTCTTTGTCGAGAGACAGTTTGAAGTGTGCTCTAATCGGAAATGTAAGCGTTTTATATTCTGTCAATATATTTTATATGTTATAACGTGTTGAAACATGAATGACTAAAAATCGTCATTAAGTTCCCGGGCAGTTCATTTATGTTCTAGCACATTATAACGTATCAAATATATATTTATATATAAGGAAAAAAGTACAAAAGTAAAATAACATATCAAATTTATATATATATATATATATATATATATATATATATATATATATATATATATAAGAAAAAAACTGCGTGAAGCCGTGAACGTTTTGTTTAAAGCGTACATATATTGTTGTTATTATTATTAATAATATTACTTGCTTTTTGCATGATTTATTAAGTATCCATAATGGTATTTGTGTCGCTACACGTGTTTCGAGTCTAAAGTTCACTCTCTTCAGGCGAATAAACATTTGACTTCACATATCGAGATTCGTTTGTTTTTCTGATGGCCAAGTTATCGTTTATAAATAGATAAGTTGTGAGCAGTCCAGAAAGTTCATATGCGGGTGTGTGTTTTGCTTCATTTTTTTTTTTTTTTTTTTTTTTTTTCATACTCACACGTTAAATCTCTCTCGTCACATTTCGTTGGCTACAAAAGAATTTTCACTAAATCGAAACTTGTTTTCGTTTTTATACTTCAAAATTGTTTTCAGCAATTCTAATTCAATTCTACACTACGGTTCATCTAGTTCTTTTTATTGTTTCCGGAATGCTATTTGAATTTACTGTGTGTGTGTGTGGTGTATCTTGGTTTTTTTCATGTTGTTTTGTTGAGTGAAGGCTTGTATTTTTTTGAATAAATATTTCTTCCTGCATCATGAGCGTGCCATAATCTACATTTTGGTAGATAAGCATTACTCTGAATTTACCTCCACTGCCTTCATGTAAACGTTAGGAGACATACAATTTCTTGTTGTTGGCTAGGTTGATGTTACTTCTGTGCAGAGATACTCTTTTATTCAGGCCTTGTGTTGCCCCCAAATTTAATTTTGCGCAGTCATCGCATTTTAGAGCATAAATTACGTTTTTAGAATTGCAGCTCAAATTTGTTTTTATTTCGAATGTAGATGTCTTTTCGAACTTGAAGTGTTTTCCTTTCTATTATTATGTTGCTTACACCACGTCTTTTTCGTTGCATTTTATGACACACTAATTAATAAGAACAACAATAAATCTACACTTTAAACAAAACCTTCACGGCTTCTAGCACTTTTTTTTTCTTTATACCGATTTCTCTCGTTGGAAACAACCCCTATCTCTGTTTTATATATATATATATATATATATATATATATATGAATTAATAAATATACATATGAGTACACCCATTTATACTCAATTATGCAAAAAAATATTATTCAGGCGTTAATAAAACAGTGCTCGTTTTAGTATAAAAAGATCCATTAATTATTTACTAGTACAATCTAACCCGGTGAAGGAAATAAAGGATTAGGTTCTAAATTTTAATCACTTAAAGAAGGTCGGAAAGTACAACGGTCGTAACGTTGTGAATATAGCAACAAGGATAAGGACGACAATCCAGACAATGTAAATAGTGTAAAAAAATACAACACCTCATGTCAGAAATATAGACAAACATATTGAAAATCTTTCATGAAATAATATTATTTATTTGTAGATGAAATTTTAAAAAATACTCCAAAAAGATTTTGTCAAAATTGTAAAGAGTCCAAACCTCTTTTCTCATATTTATTTATATTACTAGCAGTATAGCCCGGCGTTGCTCGGGTGTAATGAAAGCTTTAAAACTAATCCATGGTTCTGGAGCTCAGACACTTTGGACGTTGGCACGAAAAACTAAAAAGCAATAGTTGTTCCCAGTTAGAGCGAAACCGTAGACTGAAAGAAAAATAAATGGATGTAAGTCAAATTTTAATTTCCTGGTATCGATATCAAATAAGTTTTTTCCGTCGTAAACTGAATTTTGAAAGCTAAATAAGTCCTCTGAGTAAACGGTATCATGGCTGAGACTAAGAACTACAATTATACCAACTTAGAGCCAAACCCGAAGCAAAAACTAAAATAAAAGGTCTGAAAAAATACAGACATACAGGCAGATAAACAGACGCACACACAAACATCTTGCCTTTTATATATATATATATATATATATATATATATATATATATATATTATCGATTTTCTGCACTATTGTAAGAACTGCAGCCTTGAAACTTCTGAATATCGTTACTTATGCCTTTGTCTATGAGTGTATCAAATTTGATTAAAATCGGAACACTCTTTCTATAACCCGATTTCTTCGATTATCGATTTTCGATATTTATCGGGAGTACCTCAACACAAAACCTAGCTAAAAACATTCGCAGACGCTTATCGTACAACTGTGTAAACTTTCAAGAAAATCGGTTCAGCCGTTTCGTATTCTATAGGTAACGGACACACACACGCACATACACACACACACACACACACACACACACAGACAAAGTTCCATTTATAAATAAGTTTATATATGAAAGATTTTCCCTGCAAAAGACGGCCACTGAATAAAAGAGGGAAAAGTTTACATGCAAGCGGGTCTAGATGTGCCTTCAGACAAAAAAGATCATATGTTGCGAGAGTAAATAAACATTGAAATGTAGCAGAAACAACCATATATTTGTTTACTCTTAAATATTGATTAATAACAACGAACCCTACAGAAAGGGCACGGTATCTTTATCAAATCTCCATTACCTAGCCCCATAGACGTCAGTGACATTGTTTAAAAAATAAAAATAGGATATCTAATAAATAAAACGTTTATATTAATATTATTCTAATTCAGCATGTTCTTTCTTTAATTTAGTACATACGATACGCCTTGCAAAATAAGAGACTGTTCCGTTTTGATAGCGTGGAAAGAAAGAAAGAAAGAAAGAAAGAAAGAAAGAAAGAACAAACGAACGAACAAACATAGGGAAGATACAAGATATCTAGCAAACAAAATGTTAATATTATTCTTATGTTCCTTCTTTAATTTAGTACGTACGTTACGCCTTGCAAAATAAGAGACTGTTCTCTTTTGATAGCTAGCATGGAAAGAAAGAAAGAAAGAAAGAAAGAAAGAAAGAAAGAAAGAAAGATATCAAGCAAATAAAACGTTAATATTAATTTTATTCTTATTCAGGATGTTCCTTCTTTAATTTAGTACGTTCGTTACGTCTAGCAAAATAAGAGACTGTTCTCTTTTGATAGCTAGCATGGAAAGAAAGAAAGAAAGAAAGAAAGAAAGAAAGAAAGAAAGAAAGAAAGATATCAAGCAAATGAAACGTTAATATTAATCTTATTCTTATTCAGGATGTTCCTTCTTTAATTTAGTACGTACGTTACGCCTTGCAAAATAAGAGACTGTTCTCTTTTGATAGCTAGCATGGAAAGAAAGAAAGAAAGAAAGAAAGATATCAAGCAAATAAAACGTTTATATTAATATTATTCTTATTCAGGATGTTCCTTCTTTAATTTAGTACATACGATACGCCTTGCAAAATAAGAGACTGTTCCGTTTTGATAGCGTGGAAAGAAAGAAAGAAAGAAAGAAAGAAAGAAAGAAAGAAAGATATAAGATAAGATATCAAGCAAATAAAACGTTAATATTAATCTTATTCTTATTCAGGATGTTCCTTCTTTAATTTAGTACGTACGTTACGCCTTGCAAAATAAGAGACTGTTCTCTTTTGATAGCTAGCATGGAAAGAAAGAAAGAAAGAAAGAAAGAAAGAAAGAAAGAAAGAAAGAAAGAAAGATATCAAGCAAATAAAACGTTAATATTAATCTTATTCTTATTCAGGATGTTCCTTCTTTAATTTAGTACGTACGTTACGCCTAGCAAAATAAGAGACTGTTCTCTTTTGATAGCTAGCATGGAAAGAAAGAAAGAAAGAAAGAAAGAAAGAAAGAAAGATATCAAGCAAATGAAACGTTAATATTAATCTTATTCTTATTCAGGATGTTCCTTCTTTAATTTAGTACGTACGTTACGCCTTGCAAAATAAGAGACTGTTCTCTTTTGATAGCTAGCATGGAAAGAAATAAATAAATAAATAAATAAATAAATAAATAAAGATATCAAGCAAATAAAACGTTAATATTAATCTTATTCTTATTCAGCATGTTCCTTCTTTAATTTAGTACGTACGTTACGCCTAGCAAAATAAGAGACTGTTCTCTTTTGATAGCTAGCATGGAAAGAAAGAAAGAAAGAAAGAAAGAAAGAAAGAAAGAAAGATATCAAGCAAATAAAACGTTAATATTAATCTTATTCTTATTCAGGATGTTCCTTCTTTAATTTAGTACGTACGTTACGCCTAGCAAAATAAGAGACTGTTCTCTTTTGATAGCTAGCATGGAAAGAAAGAAAGAAAGAAAGAAAGAAATAAATAAATAAATAAAGATATCAAGCAAATAAAACGTTAATATTAATCTTATTCTTATTCAGGATGTTCCTTCTTTAATTTAGTACGTACGTTACGCCTAGCAAAATAAGAGACTGTTCTCTTTTGATAGCTAGCATGGAAAGAAAGAAAGAAAGAAAGAAAGAAAGAAAGAAAGAAAGAAAGAAAGATATCAAGCAAATAAAACGTTAATATTAATCTTATTCTTATTCAGGATGTTCCTTCTTTAATTTAGTACGTACGTTACGCCTAGCAAAATAAGAGACTGTTCTCTTTTGATAGCTAGCATGGAAAGAAAGAAAGAAAGAAAGAAAGAAAGAAAGAAAGATATCAAGCAAATAAAACGTTAATATTAATCTTATTCTTATTCAGGATGTTCCTTCTTTAATTTAGTACGTACGTTACGCCTAGCAAAATAAGAGACTGTTCTCTTTTGATAGCTAGCATGGAAAGAAAGAAAGAAAGAAAGAAAGAAAGAAAGAAAGAAAGAAAGATATCAAGCAAATAAAACGTTAATATTAATCTTATTCTTATTCAGCATGTTCCTTCTTTAATTTAGTACGTACGTTACGCCTAGCAAAATAAGAGACTGTTCTCTTTTGATAGCTAGCATGGAAATAAAGAAAGAAAGAAAGAAAGAAAGATATCAAGCAAATAAAACGTTAATATTAATCTTATTCTTATTCAGCATGTTCCTTCTTTAATTTAGTACGTACGTTACGCCTAGCAAAATAAGAGACTGTTCTCTTTTGATAGCTAGCATGGAAAGAAATAAATAAATAAATAAATAAATAAATAAATAAATAAAGATATCAAGCAAATAAAACGTTAATATTAATCTTATTCTTATTCAGCATGTTCCTTCTTTAATTTAGTACGTACGTTACGCCTAGCAAAATAAGACTGTTCTCTTTTGATAGCTAGCATGGAAAGAAAGAAAGAAAGAAAGAAAGAAAGAAAGAAAGAAAGAAAGAAAGAAAGAAAGATATCAAGCAAATAAAACGTTAATATTAATCTTATTCTTATTCAGGATGTTCCTTCTTTAATTTAGTACGTACGTTACGCCTAGCAAAATAAGAGACTGTTCTCTTTTGATAGCTAGCATGGAAAGAAAGAAAGAAAGAAAGAAAGAAAGAAAGAAAGATATCAAGCAAATGAAACGTTAATATTAATCTTATTCTTATTCAGGATGTTCCTTCTTTAATTTAGTACGTACGTTACGCCTAGCAAAATAAGAGACTGTTCTCTTTTGATAGCTAGCATGGAAAGAAAGAAAGAAAGAAAGAAAGAAAGAAAGAAAGAAAGATATCAAGCAAATAAAACGTTTATATTAATATTATTCTAATTCAGCACGTCCCTTCTTTAGTTTAGTACGTACGTTACGCCTAGCAAAATAAGAGACTGTTTGATAGCGTGGAAATACATATCAGAGAGCCTACTTGGTTTCAGCGAATAAACCATTAAAGAAAAACCGAAAGAAAAAAATGAAGGGAAGATAAATGTGTTTACTTTTTAACGTCTGTTTCAGTAAAATTAGAAAAGTTGTCAATTCAAAATCTGTTCATTTGTATCGCATGTTTATGATAGTTACTGAAATATTTTGTTAAAGTTGTTAAGCTCAAACCTTTAACAGATAAAAGACATACTTGATTTCAGTGAGAATATAAGAGAATATAAGATGTAATGAATTGAAATAAAAGTCTTTAAGATAAAAATCCATTTTACACTAAATAAAAGAACATCGTCTGCTGAATAATGTTTTAAAATTATTATGAAGACAAGGATTTGGTTTGAAAGAAATAAATAAGGAAACATAAAAATGTTTAACATCTACCAATACCTCATAAATAATGGATTATTCTGTTTTGATTGCGAGGAGAGAGGGGGGAAAACAGAATTTGAATTCTACGAGAAAATGAAAGAAAGAAATAAAGAAATAAAGAACGAACGAACGAACGATGGGAACACAAAAGTGCTTAACGGCTATTTCAGTGGAATGAAGAAAGTTGTCGATCGGAAATCTTTTTATCTCTTCCCACTTTTCAAAATAACGACCAATAATCATATCCATGATAGGAGAACAGTGAAATTTTCACGGATAATTCTAGTAAAAACTAATATCGGATTGTAAATAAAATCTACAATTAATCCCCCTTGACCCAAAGAGACAAAGCTTATACCCACAGTGCTAAAGATATTCTACCTATTAAATCAGCTTCTAAGATTTTACTTTCCAATTTTATGCTTAAGTTTATTAATTAAATTAATTTATTACTTTAAGAAATACTGTATCTCTTAAAGGTAAATGATTAAATTTACTCTTTCTAGTAAGCAAAATACTCTGGTTTATTTCAAACAGATATTATATTGATAGGAATATAAAAGTTGCCGGTTTTTTTTGTTTTTTTTTTTGTTTTTGTTTTTTCAGTTTCTGAATTTGCCGCCATTTTTGAGCGATCGACACATATTTGTAAACAAAAGTTAATTCTCGGTTTTAAAAATCTTGCAAAAATAAAATATACATCTGTGACCTATTCCCATATTCCTTTTAGAAAATTAGCAAATTTTGTGTTAAATTAATCTGATTTACACAAATATGACTTATTTATAGGGTGAAATTTAGAATAGAACTATTTTTTGATCAGAAATTTGAACTTTTTGACCTGTACGCGTCGTAAATCAAAATCGTGTTGACAGGTTCTTGATTTGAGATAAAAATGTATGGCGTTTATAAAGGACAAAATTGTCCTCATTTCCTTTCGTGTAAGGGAGGAAACTCTGACCTTTTAATTTGCACAGAAATTATCATACAAAAAAATCAAATGCACAAACAAAATTTAAATTGTTTTAAAATATGGGTGCAACACGATTTTATTAAACTTTTCAATTTTCGATAGGCAATATATTTATCAATTCTTAACCTAAAAAAAGGGCAACAGTTCTTTAAAAGATTTTTAAAATATTTTTAAAACTTTATGAATTATTATAATAAAAAGTGAAAACAATTCTTTTAAAATTTTATTAGGAATCGAAATTATTTTTCAAACTCTAATGTACTTAATTATAATTATTTATTCCAGCAGTTAAAAGATTATGAAATTAAATTATATCAGAGTTTTATAGCATTTTTATTTTACCTTCGGAGAAGATTTTCAGATAGTGTTATTAAATTTAAAATAAAAAAATAGATTAGTTATATTCCCAATGCGTCCTGTGTTTAACTAATTAAAAATTGTTTGCAGTGAATTAAGATTTATTAAAATTTCATGGATTTAAATGGAGGGGATAACAGAGTTAAAAAATTATTTTTACCAAAATTTTTAAAAAAAAGTGGGTGGTGCAATCATTACATTTTCCATTGTAAACAGTCGTAACGTTTGTTTAACCGCTAACTCAAATCAAAACAAAAGTTTCTGACAAAATTTCGAAAATGTTACAAGAGATTAGAATTTTTTTTTAAATATATAAAAATTACTTTGATTTTTCCTCTTAATAATAATATAAACATTTTGATGGAAAAAGTCTGTTTTATTAAGTTTGAAACATTTTTTATTCATACTATGCTGTTTTATACTGTTTTTTTAACGATTTCGCGGAGGTACCTATATTACAGTACCAGCAGTATATCACGGCGTTGCTCGGGTGCAATGAAAGCTTTAAAATTAATCCATGGTATTGGAGCTCAGACTCTTTGGACGTTGGCACGAAAGACTAAAAAGCAATAGTTGTTTCCAGTTAAAGCGAAACCGTAGACTGAAAGAAAAATGAATGGATGTAAGTCAAATTTTGATTTCCTGGTATCGATATCAAATAAGTATTTTTCGTCGTAAACTCAATTTTGAAGGCTAAATAAGTCCTCTGAGTAAATGGTATCATGGGTGAGACTAAGAACTACAATTATACCTACTCGGAGCCAAACCCAAAGCAAAAACTAAAATAAAAGGGCTGAAAAAATACAGACATACAGGCAGATAAACAGACACACACACAAACATCTTGCTTTTATATATATATTATCGATTTTCTGCACTATTGTAAGAACTGCAATCTTGAAACTTCTGAATATCGTTTCTTATGTCTTTGTCTATGAGTGTATTAAATTTGATTAAAATCGGACCACTCCTTCTATAACCCGATTTTTTCGATTATCGATTTTCGATATTTACCGGGAGTACCTTCGACACAAAACCTAACTAAGAACACTCGCAGACGCTTATAGTAGAACTGTGTAAATTTTCAAGAAAATTGGTTCAGCCGTTTCCGAGTCTATAGGTAACGGACACACACACACAGACACACATACACAAAGCTCCATTTATAAATAAGTTTAGATAGATTAATAAATACACATATTATCCTACGTCGGTGGTGCGACTCGGAGTTTCATGCACTACGCAATCGTCAGATTTGTGCGTAGTGCATGAAATCGTGAGTCGTACTACCGATGTATATTTATTAATTTTATAGATGCAGCTCTCTCTCTCTCTCTCTCTCTCTCTCTCTCTCTCTCTCGGCCACTATTAACACACGGGGCTTATTAACTGGCAAGAACTCGCCGAAATTATCCTGAAGAAAAAAATGAAAATTCAAAAATATATAGAAATCTCAACTTTTTCAATATGCTATCTGCAAGTTGGTAAGTTCAGATTTTCTATTAATTTATTCTACCGTATCTGTTTTTCTCTTTTAGTAAAATATACTAAATTATTCGGTTGTCTAAAAGCCGTTTCGACTTTAACTAAGTTAAAACTTAGTAATTTTTCTTTTCAATTGGAGTAGATAGATCTATCTATCGCCCGGTTCACACTCCACCCACGTCTATTGAACAGGTTAAGAGGCTCATCCCTTGTTCCCTGTTTAGGATGTGGTTTCCGGCTTTCTCTTTTCCAATCTTCTCACTTTGTTTTTTTTTCAATTGGAGTAGATAGACTAAACTATTGCCCGGTTCACACTCCACCCACGTCTATTGAACAGGTTAAGAGGCTCATCCCTTGTTCCCTGTTGAGGATGTGGTTTCCGGCTTTCTCTTTTCCAATCTTTTCTCTTTGTTTTTTTTTTTCAATTGCAATAGATAGATCTATCTATCGCCCGGTTCACACTCCACTCAAGTCTAATGAACAGGTTAAGAGACTCATCCCTGGTTCCCTGTTTAGGATGTGGTTTCCGGCTTTCTCTTTTCCAATCTTCTCACTTTTTTTGTTTGTTTTTGTTTTTTGTTTTTTTTTTCAAATGGAGTAGATAAATCTTTCTATCGCCCGGTTCACACTCCACCCACGTCTATTGAACAGGTTAAGAGGCTCGTCCCTTGTTCCCTGTTTAGGATGTGGTTTCCGGTTTTTTCTTTTCCAATCTTTTCATTTTGTTTTTTGTTTTTTTTTCAATTGGAGTAGATAGATCTATCTATCGCCCGGTTCACACTCCACCCACGTCTATTGAACAGGTGTAGAGGCTCGTCCGTTGTTCCCTGTTTAGGATATGTTTTCCGGCTTTCTTTTTTCCAATCTTTTCACTATTAAGTAGCCCCCTGCACATCAGTGGCGTTACCGCCTTGCTCGGGGTGATACGATTAAAAAAAAAAAAGATTATTAACTTTCCGCTATCCATGTCTGATGATTACCCGTAACAAAAGACAGCTGAAGAAGGCAGGCGATCTCGAAGCTGATACATTGTAATAATCACACCAAAGATGTGGATATTAGTCCGTATGTAAGAATAATGTAAATGCTGATAACTCCACCTCTCAGGAATTCGGACTAAAATTAGTAAATATAGTCATCCGCAGACAGATCTGTTTCGCTGTATCACAGATCATCAGTACGGTTAGACTCCGATTGATTATTAACCCAGGATTGAAACCCGACCGAATTGGTGTCAGTCAGCGATTCTACCTCTGGGCTATGGGCATTCGGTAGAAGTGAGCAGACTTTTTAGCTTGTATATTATCATTATACGCGCCCAGTAGCCAGAGTGCTCGAATTCATTTACTGAATAAGCGATGCGTACATGCCAGAGTAGCTACTGTTTTTCAAAGTCTACTATATATATATATAATGATAATGGATTCTCCCGTCGCGTTCAACGTATGAGGGTCCAACCTTTTTCCAGCAAGACAACCACACAGAGATTTGTTTATAGTGGTGAAGGCATTGTGTAGTACCATCCACACTTCTTGGAACTGCTGATAACAAACAATCGGTGCAGATGACTGCCACAGATCGCACGAACAGCAGACCTCAATTATTTAACCCATAATTGGAGGGAACGAACGGATTAATACCTTTCCCAAGGGTACCAGGGCGCAAGTGAATGCAGCGTGCTCGACTGAAATTGGAACTCGGCTCACCAATTTCCCCCTCCAAGCCGACATCCATCGCACCCCAACGCACATCCGTGAATGCTAACAGCACCTGGTATTCCCAAGTGGTCACCCACCTAAGTACTGACCAGGCTCAACTTCGGTGATCGAGCGGGAACCGGTGTATACAACGTGACATGACCGATATATATATATATATATATAATATTCAGTCAACATTACGGAAAATTATGCTTTTATTATTTTGTGTCGCCTAAATGAATATAAAGAATTGATAGCTATAAACGAATTTTGAATGTTACCTTACATAACATGCTGATAATTCAAACAAAATATAAAGTTTTGTTTTTTAAATTTTTACCTCACCTCTCATGTATTAACTGTTCACTGTGTATAAAAACACCTAGCGTCATAATTTCAGACATCAAAAGTTTTAACAAATTTATTTTATTATGAAAATCTCGGTCGTGATAAATTTTTAATGCCAAAATCCTGAATTAAATTTCAATCTGTGAAGCAGAGTCAGCATTTTTTAAATACTAAAACTCATAAGCTATAATTATAAAATGCAAATCCTGTCTGTCTGTCCTTGTGTCTCAAACTCCTCTAAGTCGGGCCACATTTACTCTTCATAGACATACTCTACCTTTTTGGAATCAAGATGATCCCGGGACTGAAAATCTGCTATTTATCTGGTGCTTAAGCATTCATAATTGTGATTTGTATCAGGATAAGGAGGGAGCAGTTAAAAATTTAAGTTTCAAAATAACTGTAATAAATTAGTGATTTTAAATGTTCTTAAAATTATATTGAGTTTAAAATAACACAAGCACATTCTGAATTGATTTTTTTAATTCAGTTTAAGTATCTTTTTGAATTGAAGAAATTAATTTTATTTCCTTAAAATGTCAAGAAATCATAGATAAATTTAATGGTTTCGTGATGCGATGTTTTGAATTTTGTTTTGATTTGAAGAACTCAATTTTTGGCCTGAATTAGAATTTCGGACAAAATCGCTCTTTTGGGCGTAATCTTATGTACAGTCCCAGTCAGAGTTCAAGTAATGTTTTGAAGTTCCATGGAGTGAAATGAGAAATTCAAAGTTATTCCTTCAAAATTATCTTTACTGTTTTCTAAGCTGGAACAGAGGTCTCTTCAGTTTTCGGCCTGGGGCCCAATTACTCCAACGCATGAACTAGATTAAAATTCCGCAGATTTAACAGCAAAATTCTTCATTTGGTTAAAAAGAAAATGAGCTGGCGTAATGTATTTAACTCTAAAACCGTTGATTTAGTTTTAAATAGCAAGTTTTAGAGTATTTTAACGTTCAAAATTTGTTTAAAGCGGATCATTTTTTAAATATTTATTGAGGTGATACAAAGCGGTATGAAGAGGTGCGAAAGATCAATAAAACGGAAAATTTAACAATGAAAAAATAATTTACCCTAACAATTAGTCTCTTTTCCAGAGTGTCTCAAAAAAGTTTGCTAACAATCAGTTAGTCAATTAAGTGCCATACGTGATACATGCTTGGGCGATCATGTCTCTTTCGAGACATGACTGACTGGGCAGAAGATTATCCCGCAGTAGGTTGCCATTGATTTCTGCGATAGACTGGTTGCCAACCAAGGCTATAGAACCCAATCCGTTCTGTTATTTGACCCATAGCTGGAGGAAAGAGACGGATTAATACCTTTTCCAAGGGTATTTGTGCGTATATGATTTCAACGAATTCAACTGTAATTCGACTCTCCGATTTTTCGTTCCGATTCGATATCCACTGGACCACAACGCACATCCTTGCTAACAATAGTTAGCGACAAATATGCATACTTCATCCAGTTGTCACAAGCTGTCCAAATTCTCTGAAAATTTAGTCAAGCAGCTCGTAAAATACGATATTTACCCTTCTCCCCACTGGAGAGAGATTTGACACAAGGTCAGTTTTTATCGTGGCGAACCCGAGCGCGTACACTCAGGCCATTGGTCAAAGATTATCCAGCCCCCGCTTACTTGGTAAATTGGTACTAAACTGGTCTTATTTGGTCAAAGATTGTCAGAGCTGGTCAGATCTGGCCATGTGCCTCCCAGCCAAAAAAAAAAAAAACAAAAAAAAGCACACATGTGAAATTGATAGAATACTGGAGGAGCGGGAAGAAAACTCTTGTCTTTCTCTTTCTCACTTTCTCTCTGTTCATCTGTCTGTCTGTATGTCTATCTGTCTGTCTATATGTATCTCTTTCTGTCTATATGTTTTTCTTTCTGTCTCTCACTGTCTTTGTCTGTCTGTCTGATTGTCTCTCTCTCTATCTTTCTCTGTTTTTTGTCTATCTGTCTGACTGTCTATCACTGTCTGTCTGTCTGTCTGTCTGTCGCTCTCTCTGTCTTTTTTGTCTATCTGTCTATATGTCTATCTCTGTCTTTGTCTGTCTGTCTGTCTATCTGTCTGTCTGTCTCTCTCTCACTGTGTTTTTGTCTATCTGTCTATCACTGTCTTTGTCGATCTATCTATCTATCTATCTATCTATCTATCTATCTATCTATCTATCTATCTATCTAATTCCTTGCAGTATCTATCTATCTATCTATCTATCTATCTATCTATCTATCTATCTATCTATCTTCATTACATTATCTCTATATTTCTCTCAGTTTATCTATCTATCTATCTATCTATCTATCTATCTATCTATCTATCTATCTTATTATTACATTATCTCTATACTTTCTCTCAGTCTATCTATCTATCTATCTATATTACATTATCTCTATATTTCTCTGTCTATCTATCTATCTATCTATATTACATTATCTCTATATTTCTCTCAGTCTATCTATCTATCTATCTATCTATATTATATTATCTCTATATTTCTATCTATCTATCTATCTATCTATCTTCATTACATTATCTCTATATTTCTCTCAGTCTATCTATCTATCTATTTATCTTCATTACATTATCTCTATATTTCTCTCAGTCTATCTATCTATCTATCTATCTATCTATCTATCTATCTATCTATCTATCTATCTCTTTCGCAAGCGACTGAAGACTGAATTAAGTGCTTCAAGTATTTTACGTTATTACTTTTATAAGGAAATAAAAGTTGAGAAGGACTTGACTACTTGTCTTTAATAAATACTTTCACATGTGCAGTTGAGTTGACATTTTTATTTCCGAAATGAAGAGATTCTTACTTCCATTAACAAAGGTATATTCGTCTTTAAAATAAGCCTCATTATTGATTACTTTTCAATACTTAATTTGCTCGGCCACCCTTTACACTATACGAACTCGAGTTATGCTCTTAAATAACAACGTCCAAGTCTAGACTCCCACATATATATCAGGCAAGGCGTCCAACTAGTTTAGAAACTACTAAACTATCTTCTCTATACAAGCGTTTTTTAGATAGATAATTAAAAATAACTTCAAGCAAATGGTCCTCTAGGTTTCCATCAGACCTTACAGACTGGCGCTAAACAACCACGAACAAAGAGCTTTATCAAATAACTAAAAACACAATCAATTCAAGAGTTCCAAAAGCACCAACAACAAAAATGGATAGCACATGTAACGCAAAAAAGAAAATCTAAACTTATTTATAAATGGAACTTTGTCTGTGTGTGTATGTGTCCGTTACCTATAGAATACGAAACGGCTGATCCGATTTTCTTGAAAATTTACACAGTTGTACTATAAGCGTCTGCGAGTGTTCTTAGCTAGGTTTTGTGTCAAGGTACCCCCGATAAATATCGAAAATCGATAATCGAAAAAATCGGGTTATAGAAGGAGTGATTCGATTTTAATCAAATTTGATACACTCATAGACAAAGACATAATAAACGATATTCAGAAGTTTCAAGATTGCAGTTCTTAAAATAGTGCAGAAAATCGATAATATATATATATATATATTAGTCATCCACATACAAGCCTGTTTCGCTGTATCACAGCTCATCAGTGTGGCTAGACGCATATGTATATATATATATATATATATATATATATATATATATATATATAAGGCAAGAGGTTTTTTGTCTGTGTGTCTGTTTATTTGTCTGTATGCCCTTTATACAAATCCACAATTTTTATCCGATTCTGACCAAACTTCGTACAAATATTCTTTAGGCTGAGTCTGAGCTCCAGGACCATGGATTAGTTTTAAAGCTTTCATTACACCCGAGCAACACCGGGCTATACTGCTAGTAATGATATAATTAAGATGCTGACTTACAAAAGAACAAAACTCACATCACCTGCAGACATCCAACAGCAGCAATTACTAAAACATAGCAAATGCTACTCAAAAAGCAAAAATCATATAATCATGATGTTTACTTACCAAATAACAAAAGCACATTATTTGAATTTTTCCAGCAGCAGCAACAACCAAAATAAATAGAACATGCAACTCAAAAAGAAAATAATTATATAATCAAGATGTTGACTTGCCCAATAACAAAACTATATCACTTAAAAACTTCCAACAGCAGCAACAATAAAAATTCACAGCATTCACTACCTATTTTGGAAAAGTGGGTCTCATTACGAGCATGTCGAAATACTTGAAAGGAATGTGTTCTCGTCAACTTTGTCCAAATACGGACAGCAAAAAGAAACTTCCTCTTCTTTAATGTACCTTGTCCTTCTAGGACGTAAGCGATCATGGCCCTAAACGTCTCCCTATCCCTGGTAGATCTTAACACGCTTTCTCCTGTAATACCACACTACCCCCGTTCTGTCATTCACCCGCTCAGGCTATTCAAATATGTTATCCGCTGCTTTCCCCTGTCTCTTTTTCCCTCTATCTGGCCTGTTAGTATCAGGTTCTCTAAGCCCTCCTTCCTCATTGCATGTGCCAGGAACTTTAGTTGTTGCTTCCTGATGCTCAATATTAATGTCCTTTTTGTTTTAATCCGTTCCAAAACTTCATCATTGCTCATATGCTCGGTCCATGATATCCGCATCATCCTTCTGTAGAACCACATTTCAGTTGCTTCAAGTTTTTTTCTTCATCTTTGCTGATATTGTCCAGCATTATTCCCTTTTTATCAAAGTTTGGGAAAGTCCGGTTATGATATTTGAT
>JBBBDQ010000740.1:4135000-4207500 GCA_037127315.1 Ascarosepion bandense | reverse complement strand
GATCTAGTTGCTAATCTAGTATCTCGTTCAAATTCGTATTTAGGAGGTACCAGTGATCTAAGTTCATCGGAGCAGAAGCCGTGAAAGTGTTTATAGAAGAGACACAGGGAAGCCACGTCGCGCCGGTGGGAGAGAGACTGCAGGCGGTCTGCCAAGTCGGTATCTATCACATTACAGACCCTCCTCTGAACATTATCAAGAAGCCCGAGGAGAACAGCAGGGGCACCCGACCAGATGTGGCAGCAGTATTCCAATGCACGGGCGGGTGGTAGATTTATAAATGTGCAGGATAGATTTAGACGGAAAAAAACTTCCGGGCCCTACACAGAGAGCCGACTTTCATAGCAGCGGATTTAGCAATGGATTCGATATAGTCATTCCATTTGAGGTCCGCTGAAAGTGTGAGACCAAGGAGGCGTAGTGTTTTACTCTCTGGGAGGCAAGCCTGGTCCATGCTAATGGGAGGTAGGTGAGATTGTCGATGATGGTTAATTGAGAGTAGCTTCGTTTTAGAAGCATTAAAATTTACTAGCCACTTCTTACCCCAGTTCCAATATGGATTGGAGGTCTTTTTCAATATCAGCTGCGAGGTTAGCTTTGACGCCTACACCAGATTTTTGTAGAAGGCGAGAGTAAACTGTGGTGTCATCGGCGTACAAACCTATTTGGGCTCTTATGGAATCAGGGAGATCATTAATGTATATCAGGAAGAGTGTAAGACCTAAGATGGAGCCTTGGGGGACACATGCGTTTGTATGGTAGTTCTGGGAGGCATGTCCATTTAATACCACCTTCATTGTGCGGTTAGAGAGGAATGACTGGATTAGTTGAAACAAATGTCCAGTTATACCATAGCTCCGCAGTTTACATAGAAGGCCAGCATGCCAAACTCTGTCGAACGCCTTAGATATATCCAATGCAACGGTTCGAGTGCCTGGTATATGTACTCGGTGATGGTCGTTAGCATATCAGCAGTAGACCTGGTGAAGCGGAAACCATATTGCTTGTCCGAGAGGAGCCCGTGTGCTGTGAGATGCTGAACCACCTCGGCGTTGATAATGGCTTCGAACAGTTTGCCAAAGATCGGAAGAAGGCTGATATGGCGGTAATTTGCAGGGTCAGTGGGTCCTCCAGTGTTTTTAAATATAGGAACTACAGAGGAAGATTTCCAACAGGCAGGAAAGCAGGAAGCAGATAGGACAGAGGTTGTAGAACTTAGAAAGGACAGAGGAGAGTTCAGGAGCACATTTCTTTAAGACTATGGTTGGGATTCCGTCCCCACCGCTCGCTTTGTGAGGGTCAAGTTTTAAGATTATCTTAGAGACAAGCGAAGGTGTAATGTGGACATTGTGTTTGGATTTTCATCTGAACCTTTCGTACAACTGAAATTCTTTTTTGGATATATTATTCTACAGTAAACATTTTTGTTTCGAATAGAGATGCACATTTTAGTGATTCTTTCAGGTTTTAGTGATCGCTGCGGATGAAAAAAGTGCATCACTTGTGTCTGTACGACCGCGTTTCAAGTCAGTATATCACCTCTTAATTCGATTTTTTCAGTGTTTGGAAAATTTGCAACAATAGCTTCACTTAAATAACTGTAATTTGTATTACTAATGATCCAAGATGTGTCCAAATTTTATCACGTGCCATTTGAAGGCTAGTACTTTATAAGAATCATGCAGGTTTTTTGTTAGTGGCGCCATTTACATGCCAGGCCCGCTACTTATTGAGTGATGTGTTAGATAGATAGATAGATAGATAGATAGATAGATAGATAGATAGATAGATAGATAGATAGACAGACAGACTGACTGACTGACTGACTGACTGACTGACTGACTGACTGACGGGCATATCACGTTGAATACACCGGTTTTCGTTCGATCACCGAAGTTAAGCAACGTTGAGACTGGTCAGTACTTAGATGGGTGACCGCTTGGGAATACCAGATACTGGAAGCGTGTAGTGACGGATGTTGCAGTGGATATCAGCTCGGAATTCGAGTTCGAATTCAAGTTGAATACCCTGCATTCCCTTAAGAACTGGTACCCTTGGGAAAGGTATTAGTCCGTCCCCTCCCTCCAGTTATGGGTTAAATAACAGAGTAGGACTTGGACAAATCCCGATGAATCTTGATACTCGAAAAAGATAAAAGTATTACTAGACACAAAAAAACCTATATAAAACAATAAATTGTTGAAAGAAAAAGGTATTCTTCTTCTTCTATGTGCCTTGTCCCTTCAGGACGTAGACGATCATGGATCTCCACGTCTCCCTATCCCTTGTGGCTCTTAGTATGTTTGCTCCTGTTGCTCCTGGCAACCCCCGTTCCGTCATCCACCTGATCAGACCATGCAAATATGTTATCCGCTGCCTTCCTCTGTCTCTCCTTCCTTCTATCTGTCCAGTCAGTATCAGGTTCTCCAGGCTCTCCTTCCTCATTGCATGTCCCAGGAACTTCAGTTGTCTCTTCCTGATGCTCAGCATCAATTTCCTTTTTGTTGCCATTCTTTCTAACACTTCGTCGTTGCTTGTATGCTCAGTCCACGATATCCGTAGCATCCTTCTGTAGAACCACATTTCGGCCGCTTCCAGTTTTGTCCTCATTTTCGATGATATTGTCCAGCATTCACAGCCGTATTGAAGAACTGACATCACGTAGCAGTCTAGCACTCTTTTCTTTGTTTCTATTGAGATTTTACTGTGTGTTAGTATTTTGCTCATCTTCTGGAACGCGTCCTTTGCCATGCCAATTCGCCTTCGGATCTCCGTGTCGCACTTTCCATCTCCTGTTAGAACACTTCCTATGTACTTAAAATTTAGTTGGCAATAAATGACCCGCCGGGGTTAATATGCAAAAAAAAAAAAAAAAAAAAAAAGATAGAGAGATGCGTATATTAATCTATCTATCTGGGCACCTCCATGTGATGTGATGTGTAATGGTTAGCAAGCTTGTCTCGCTAGAACCTATTACAACTAAAAAATAAGCTCGATCTTTACTGGATACCCCAAACTTTCGGCCTTGTACCACGTCTAAGCGGCGCTTAGAAAATCAACTATGTATGTATCCAGATATATATATAGCGCTATGTATATTTATATATACATATTTA
This sequence comes from Ascarosepion bandense, assembly GCA_037127315.1. Classification (NCBI taxonomy): domain Eukaryota; kingdom Metazoa; phylum Mollusca; class Cephalopoda; order Sepiida; family Sepiidae; genus Ascarosepion; species Ascarosepion bandense. The sequence continues at coordinate 4,204,384 of JBBBDQ010000740.1, read as the reverse complement.
TATATGCGTATATTAATAAATCTCTCGATCTCTCGATTTGTATTGATAGTTGAATATAAGTATATTATTATCTTCATATCTCTTTTCTAAATTATTTATATAGATAGATATGTATGTGCATATGCGTATATTAATAAATCTATCCATCGTTCTGTCTGTCTATCATTTTATCTCTATTAATAGATTAATATACGTCTATTCGTATCTATCTATCTATCTATATATATCCGTATAGATAGATAGGTAGATAGATAGATAGATAGATAGATAGATAGATAGATAGATTTCTACATGTATTATGTGCTAGCTGTATAGCCTGGCGTTGCTCGGGTGTAATGAAAGCTTTAAAACTAATCTATGGTCCTGGAGCTCAGACTCTTTGGACGTTGGCATGAAAGACTAAAAAGCAATAGTTGTTTCCAGTTAAAGCGAAATCGTAGACTGAAAGAAAAATGAATGTATGTAAGTCAAATTTTGATTTCCTGGTATCGATATCAAATAAGGTTTTTTCATCGTAAACTGAATTTTGAAGGCTAAATAAGTCCTCTGAGTAAATGGTATCATGGCTGAGACTAAGAACTACAATTATACCTACTTAGAGCCAAACCCGAAACAAAAGCTAAAATGAAAGGGCTGAAAAAAAAATCCAGACATACAGACAGATAAACAGACACACACAAACATCTTGCCTTATATATATATATATATATTATCGATTTTCTACACTATTGTAAGAACTGCAGCCTTGAAACTTCTAAATATCGTTTCTTAGTCTTTGTCTATGAGTCTATCAAATTTGATTAAAATCGGACCACTTCTTCTACAACCCGATTTTTTCGATTATCGATTTTCGATATTTATCGGGAGTACCTCAACACAAAACCTAGCTAAGAACACTCGCAGACGCATATAGTACAACTGTGTAAATTTTCAAGGAAATCGGTTCAGCCGTTTCGGAGTCTATAGGTAACGGACACACACACAGACACACACACACGCACACAGAGACAAAGTTCCATTTATTATATAAGTTTAGATGAATATAGATCCATGTATGCTTGTGTATGTGTGTGTGTACTCGCGCATGCGTGCGGGTGTGTGAATATTTACTATTACTGATTTTTAAAATAATAACTAAAAGCGAATCTCAGATGTAATGAAGACCATCTGCTTTTGTCAGTTAGCCTTGAATGTGCTTGTGGGCGTTTTAGCTAGGGAGATATTCGCGCATAGTCGAAATGTTCCGAACAGTTGAAGGGAGGCTGGTGCATTTAGGATGACAGGATGACTGTACGTGGGTGGTCTGTTCATATGCATTTCCACTGTCATTTCGTCCACAACTGATTCCATCTTTTTTCATCATCTTCTTTTCTTTTTCTTTTTTTTTTTTTTTTTTGGTATACAAATTCTATTAAGTTACACATTGTATTTCGTTGTCAGGGCGGAGAGATCTCTTTGCATATTTGCCTGTTCATAGATTTCTGGGTCAGTTTCAATGGTAATATTTTTTCTGTCACTCATGCGTACGGCTATTTATAAAGTTTATCATAGTCTGGTACAAGGCCATAGTATTTTATTCGTGAGTATGACAAAAAACTACATCTGGCAGTCAGACCACTGATCGGGAGATTAGAGGTTTTGAGGAGCGTGGAAGCACCCATCCGAAATTTAAAAATTGTGTCTTCCTTTAGATGGGCTACCTCCAGAGTGATGAGTTCCGAATTATATATTTTCTTTTATGTGTCGTGTCCCTTTAAGACGTAGGCGATCAATGTCCTCCGTATTTCCTGTTCCTTGTAGCGCTTAATATATTTTATCGTTATTTCTTCAAAACCCATGTCATACATTTGCTTAAGCTGATCAAGTATGTCACGCGCTGTTTTCCCCTGTCCCTCTTTCCCGCTATCCGCCCTGTGAGTATCAGATTCTCCAAGCCTTATTTTTTCATTACTTGTCTCAGAAACTTTAACTGTCTCTTCCTGATATTATATATAAGTTTTATTTTTGTTTCCATTCTCTCTGAAACCTCGTCGTTTCTCACATGTTCACTATCCTTCTGTAGAACCACATTTTTGTTGCTTTTAGTCTCTGTTTCATCTTTGACCCGATTGTCCAGCATTTGGTGCCATATAGAAGGACAGACATTGCATAGCAGTCTAGTATTTTTTCTTTGTTTCTAGCGAAATTTTGCCTTGTCTCTCAATTCTACGCTTAACTTTTGGAATTCGTCTTTGGCCATCCCAATACGCCTTCTGATCTCAGTGTCGTAATTTCCGTCCTCTATTAAAAAACTTCCCACGTTTTTAAATTTCTGTGCATATAAACACACATATATATGAGTAGAATATATGGATTGAAATCCGATTAGTTGAATGGAATAAATAAAGGACAGATAGGAAAACGTGTCTTTTATCTTAAACGTTTCACTCTAATAAGCTTTTTCAGAGATTAGTTAAAACAAATGTTTTAATTTTTTTAAATTAAAAAGAAAAACCTAACGAGACAGTATGTTGATTGAGTTTTGATTTCATTGGTTAGATAAGTATCACGTCAAATAAAAAACAGATGATCATTTTTAAATGTAGGAAAATCTTATGATTGTTTATATGTGTGTACGCCAAGTGTAATAAAAGCAATAGATACTTATTTTAAATGTAAGTCTATGTATGCGAAAACAATGCATGTGTCAAGAGTATTTAAACTATAGACCAATTAAGTTTATTTATATGTGAGTAACGTTAGTATGTCTGTGAATGACAAAACGAAACACATTTCCATTCAAAATTGTAGCAAAATAATGTATACAAGTATAAAGCGATGGATGATTTTCTTCTTTTTTTTTTAAATAAAATATGTGAATGAGAGAACCGTAGGAAAATGTATGAATGTGAGTGTTTATGAGTCGGTAACGTTGAAATTAATAATAAAAATCAATAAATAAATTTTGCTTCCTGAAAAGTGGATTCAGAATTTGCGAAACTCTGAGTAAAGAAAAGCAAAACCTTAATTTATTATTATTATTATTATTATTATTATTATTAGCAGCAGCAGCAGCAGTAGTAGTAGTAGTAGTAGTAGTAATATTTCTATTTATTGATTTATCTGTCTGTCGCTGTCTTTTTTAGTAACGCCTAGATTACGTCTTTTGCCTCAGTTGTAGATGGGCAAACATCCCATTAAGTTGCTACCTATCAATCAAAAACTTTCTTATTCTTATTCTTATTCTTCTATGTGCCCTATCCCTTCAGGACGTAGGCGATCATGATTCTCCACGTCTCCCTATCCCTGGTGGATCTTAGTATGTTTGCTCCTGTTACACCTCGCAACCCCCGTTCCGTCATCCACCTGATCAGGCCCTGCAAATATGTTATCCAATGCCTTCCTCTGTCTCTTTTTCCTTCTATCTGGCCAGTCAGTATCAAGTTCTCCAAGCTTTCCTTCCTTATTGCATGTCCCAGGAGCTTCAGTTATCTCTTCCTGATGCTCAGTATTAATTTCCTTTTTGCTGCCATTCTTTCCATCGTTGCTTGCATGCTCAGTCCACGAGATCCGCAGCATCCTTCTGTAGAACCACATTTCCGCTGCTTCCAGTTTTGTCCTCATTTTCGATGATATTGTCCAGCATTCACAGCCGTATTGAAGAACTGACATCACATAGCAATCCAGCACTCTTTTCTTTGTTTCTAGTGAAATTTTCCTGTGTGTTAGTACCTTACTCATCTTCTGGAAAGCGTCCTTTGCCATGCCAATTCGCCTTCGGATCTCTGTGTCGCATTTTCCATCTCCTGTTAGAACACTTCCTAGGTATTTAAATTTTTGTACTTGTTTGATTCTGGTATCTCTCACCTGTATTTGGCATTTTGGGTTGCACCTTTTGCTGATGACCATGCATTCAGTTTTCTTAAAGTTTATTTGTAGTCCTCTTTTGTCATTCTCCACCGCTACCTTCTGTAGGAGGTCTTGTAGTTTCCTTTCCGTGTCTGCAATCAGCACTGTATCATCTGCATACCTTATGTTGTTCAAGTTGTGGCCACCAATAGCAAATACTGCCGTGTCATCGGTTACAAGTTTAAATATAAACAACTAATATTTACCCCTTACCGAAACAAGTAAATGTTTTAAACGTCAAATATAATATCTAAAAAAGAGATATTAATAATAAATAACATCAAATGGGTTAATATGTCGCAAAATTAACCACTACAACTATATCTATATATTTATCTATGTTTTACGGATCTATCACTCTACCTGTCAAGATCTATCTATCTATCTATCTATCTATCTATCTATCTATCTATCTATCTATTCCAAATATGAGATACCTTCATCATCTATTTGTCACAGACGCACACGCGCACCGACACAGGCACTCAAACACAAACTACCTCCCACCACACACACGCACACATATTTTCTTCTTCATGTGCAGTGTCCTTTCATGGCGTAAGGCAATCATGGACTTTCACTTGGCTCTGTCAATATTTTTTCTCTTAGTATCTCGAATCCCCGCTCCACTATCCATTTGCTCAGACCTAACAAGTACGTTTTTCCCTGCTTTCCCCTGTCTCTTCTTCCATTTATCCAACCTGTGAGTATCAAGTTCTCCAGACTTTCCTTCTTCATTACGTGTCTCAGGAACCTCATTTGTATCTTCCTGGTGTTAAGTATGAGTTTTCTTCTCGTTTGCATCCTTTCCCACGTCTCATCGTTGCACACGTGCTCCGTCCATGGTATACTCAGCATCCTTTTGTAAAACCACATTTATGCTGCTTCAAGTCTCTCCTTCATCTTTGCTGAGATTGTCCAGCATTCACTTCCATACAGAAGGACATATATCACATAGGAATCCAGTAGATTGATATTTTCCTGTCTTTCAGTAATCTGGTTAACTTCTTAAATATGTCTTTGGCCATGCCAATGTGTTTTTTGATCTTCGTGTCGCACTTTCCATCATCTGTCAAAATACTTTTGCAGGTATTTTAATTTTTTACTTGTGTTATTTTAGTGTCTCCTACTTGTAGTTGGCATATTGAGCTCCTCTTTTTGCTGATGATCATGCATTCAGTTTTCTTTGAATTTATGCTCAGTCCTTTCTCACTTTCTTTTACTAACTTCTGTAGATGTTCCTGCATTTTCCTTTCTGTGTCTGCTATCAGCACCGTGTCATCCGCGTACCTGATATTATTGAGATTGTGGCCACCAATGACGAATCCTGGCAAGGTTTTTATTTCTCTTATAATTGCTTCGCTGTACAAATTGAAAATTTCCGGTGAGAAAACACACCCTTGTCTAACGTACCTTTTTATTTTTGCATACCTGCTGAGTTCACTTCCTATCCATACACAAGCGGATTCCTGCCAATATAGATTCTTTATTACCCTAACGTCTTTTCCGAAAATATCGAGGTTCTCGAGCATCTCTATGAAGTTCTTGTGTCGTACTTTGTCGAATGCCTTAGCGTAATCTATAAAGCACACACACACACACACACACACACACACACACACACACACACACACATATATATATATATATATATATATATATAGGGTGTCTATAAAGTTCATGCGCACTTTTAAAACTTTATTACTTTATTTGTATTTGCGATAGAAATAATTTGTAAAAAGGATTAGAAAGAAGTAATTCTATATTTTTGAAGGTTTTATTGAAATTTTATTTAAGTTTCCACATGTCCCCCATCATTAGCAATACAAAGGGTAATACGATTGTGTCAGTTCACGGAAAACGTTTGCCAACTGATTTACAGCAATGCCTGAAACCACATTAGTTATTTTAGCTTTCAAATCTTCTAATGAACTAGGTTTGGTTGCACACACAATTGTTTTCACATGTCCCCATAAAAATATCTAATAAAGTCAAATCTGTTGTTTTAAAGAAAATATTTTTAAGTGTATCTAAAAAATGTTTAACTATTGAAATATTTATAAATATTCAAAATACCTAAGTCCCTATTTAACCCTAGCCTATATGTATTTAATTTTAAAATCCAGTATTTTTCTTTTTTTCCGGGTGAGTATGTGGAACTAAAATCGGAATCTATCAGTAGACACTTGCAGTTTTCCAATCTGTCCTGGTTGATTGAGGTGTTCAGCTATATGGGAATAAGGGTTGTTTTCTTTAAAACAACATTTAAAAGTATTATTACAGTTAGGTTTACGTTTAAAATATCCAAAAACTCTATCGCTTTCTACGTCACGTGATGTAAAAATCTCGCGACAGACGCTCCTCACGACAGACGCTTCTAGTTTAAATTTTAAAATCATTTGTTTCTGATGAAAGCCCGAGGCCGGTCTGAAATATCAAATATATATATAATAATAATAATAATAATAATAAAAATAAATAAATACTGTCAAAAAATACATTTTTAAACTTACATATATATATATATATATATATATTGTTTAGATATTATTTTTAATGGATGCTCATTTTTTAATGGATACTGAGTATCCATTAAAAATAATGGATAAACAAAAAAATTTAAAATATGTCGGAGTTAATCAATTTCGTAATGGATTTTGTAAGAGTTTTGTTAAAACGTCAAAATGTTTATGTTATGATTAAGAGGGAAGACCAAAGTATTTTTGGATTATTCTATCAATTTTTTAATCTGTCTAACACATTCAAAATTCGTATTAAAATCTGGTTTTCTTGCGTCAAAGAAGACCGCAAAGATTAGTTTTAAGAAATTTCTTCTTTTAAATATCTGAACCGGTTAAATAAAAATTATAATTGTTGATCATAAATTGTAAAGCTTAGTACAAATCGTCAACTCATTAATATTTTTCTTTTTAAATTCGAATTTCTTTCTTAAATGTACCGAAACTTATAGGAAAATTCATTTTGTACCTCAAATTTTAGTTTAATTCACAATTACTTTTCTAATTTGCGTAGTTTTCAGGTACAACAAAAATGCTATGAATAAATATTTATTAATCTGGTTTTTTATGAAAAACTCATTTAGAGTTGATTGCCGCATGGCATTCTGTTTTTTATATAATTGACCGTACTGAGAAATTGCCTCTTCAAACTTTTTAAGCATATAACCATTAGTAATTTAAATTTTATTCATAATCTTTCCATAGTAAATATTTTATATTTCGATATTTTTAATAAGTGTAATCTCTGTATCTAAATAAATCGTCCATGTCTTTTTAAACAATCAATCAGAGACTTTTTTTTCATGCCTTTATATATATATATATATATATATATATATATAAAGACATGAAAAAGAAGTCTCTGATTGATCGTTTAAAAAATATATATATATATATATATATATATATATATATATATATATATAAGCGTTTCACCCCGAGCAAGGCATTTCACTGCCACTACTGCGCAGGGGGCCACATAGAGTGGAGAAAGGATGGTTAAATATAGGAAATGTCAGAGGTGGGTGGGTGATAGGCAGGTAATGATACCGAGAATGGTTAAACATAAGAAATGTCAGAGGGTGGGTGGTAGGCGGGTAAGGATACCGAGAATGAGGGTTGGGTAGATGAGAGTGTTCTGAGAATAATTGGGAGTTAGTGTGATAGGAGGTGTCTATTGACCCTACATTTAAACACCTGGAGATTGTAGCTGTCGGGAAAGCAGACTTGTGAAAGGGAATTCCACAGGCAGGAAACGCGAGAAAAGAAGCTGTTGGAGTAGAATTTACGGTTACATCTTATCTGTTTAACTGTAAAACACGAAAAAAATCAAAATATTCAAAACATTTTAAGAGAGACAAATATTCAAGCATCTATTTTTATTATCGGCTTATATTATAAAATATATCAATTTATAATTTTCCATTTTTAAAGTTTATAACATTTTTAATTAATCGGTATATATATATATATATATATATATATATATATATATATATATATATAAAATTGTTTTCAATTTGTTAAACCAAAGAATATTTTATCGCAATAATCGGGTACTACGTATGCACTTAATCAGATTTTGGCGTATAAAAATTTTAGTGCCCTTATCGAAAAAGCATTGATAGAACGGGCATTAATCGTGGGATTCCTGTATAGACATAAATATTTTCTATTATATGGTCGACCATAACTATAGTAAATTTGCAGACAAAATGTTTAAAATTCAATAAAACATTAGATTACGGAGAATATTTTCATAATTTTTTAAGATTACAAAGTATTTTTTTAAAAATGGAAAAAATGATGAATATATTCTTCTTCTTCTTCTTCTTCTTTTTCTTCTTCTTCTTTGTGCCTTGTTCTTTCAGGACGTGGTCCTGGGTATGACCGTAAACTGCATCCGGCAGCAAGGCCTCTGATTGGGAGGTTGTGAGGAGCATGGAAGTACCTCTTAATTGCTGTTGTTCTCAGGTCCACCCTGACCCGGAGTGGTAGCACCAGTTATGGTCCCAGGTATGGGTAAATAGTAAACCCCCAAACCGAGTTCAAAATGCTATGAATGTATTACCAACAAAACTTTTTCAATGAATAATGTTACCAACATAAATACGTGAAAGAAAAAAAATATTACCAGCAATACATCTGACTCTCAACGAAATCCACTTTACAAAGAAAGTTATATTCTATTCATACAAATCTATTGTAAAAATCTTGTCGGCATTAAATAACCCACTGAGGTTTATATGCCGTAAAACAAAATAAACCAAACCAAACCTTTCAGGACGTAGGTGATCATGGCTTTCCACGTCTCCCTATACCTGGTTGCTCTTAGCACGCTTTCTCCTTTTACACCACGCAACCCCCGTTCTGCCATACACCTACTCAGGCTCGTCAAGTATGTTACACGTTGCTAACCCCTGTCGCCTCTTCTCTTTATCTGGTCTGTTAGTATCAGGTTCTCCAAGCCCTTCTTCCTCATTGCATGTCCCAGGAACTTCAATTGTCTCTTCCTGATGCTCAGTATTAATTTCCTTTTCTTTTCCATCCTTTCTAAAACCTCATCATTTCTCACGTGGTCGATCCATGATATCCGCAGCATCCTTCTATAGAACCACATTTCAGCTGCTTTAAATTTTTCCTTTATCATCGATGATATTGTCCAGTATTCACTCCCATATTGAAGAACTGACATCACGTAGCAATCCAGTACACTCTTCTTTGTTTCTATTGAAATAATTGTCAATAAACTTTCAAACTGGTGAACATCTTAAATAAACAGCCACAATCTATTTTTCGATATTTTAAACTATAAGTAAATGATACTCTAAATCTGCTAGTATTACTAAAATAATGTTTCAGAAAAGTATATTTTATTTAGGTAACTCCACTAACTCGCTGAAAATTTAGTATAGTATGAATAAAAAATTATCCAAAATTAATAATAACGAACTTTTTGCAACAAAATGTTCTTGTTATTATTAAGAGGAAATATCAAATTTTTTTAATTGATTTAACACGTTCGGAATTTTGGTAAAAAATCTTGTTTTGATCTTAGTTAGCGGGTAACCAAATCCTTACGAGAGTTTACAATGGAAAGCGTAATATTACGTAACACAGTTTTTCTCCGCTGACAAACACATTAAGTTGGAAATTCTTGCAAAAATCAATCGTCATATTTTAATGAAACTTTCAGGACTTATTCACAAATGAATCTAATTACTTTTCACATTATCGTTTTTAAAAGATATTGGTAAAAATTTGTTACCCCACTCATTTGTTACATTTGTTACCCCACTCATTTGTTACATTTATTACCCCACTCATTTGTTACATTTGTTACCCCACTCATTTGTTACATTTGTTACCCCACTCCACGAAAATTCATTAAATTTTAAGAAATTAAATTTTTTATTGCGAAAATTGGTTTTATTAGTTAAATGCAAGGAATCATTAGGGAATGCCATTCATCTTTTATTTTTTCAAGCATTTTGCCTTTTATTTCCAAAAATCTGATCCCAATAGTCAAATAAAAAATGCCATAAAACAATGACATTATTTTATTTGATAATCTTTTAATTGCTTTAATAAATAATATATATTAAGGACAATAAGTCTGAAGGAAACAAAGTTTTACATCAATAACGAAATTTTAAAAGAATTGTTTTCATTATATAATAATTTATAAAGTTGCAGAAAGTTTTTTTAAAATACTTAAAAAAATTGTTGTGGTTAGTTTATAAACTTATTCAGTGAACATTTTATTTACTAATCGAAAATTGAATAGTTTAATACAAATTGTCGTGCTTTCGTATTTTTAAAATTATGTTTTTGTGTGTAATTGATGTTTTTTAATATAATAAGTTTTATGTGTACATTCATAGGTCATATGCTTTAGGGTTTTTTCCCCTTACAGGAAAAAACTTTTACAATTATGTCGTTTGTGATAGCCAGATAATTATCTTTTTTCGCATGTCAACCTGTCAACACATTTGAAATATGGTGGAAAGGTCAGAAAGTTCAACTCTCACTTTAAGAAATAGTTTTATTCTAAATTTCATGCTATAAATAAATAATACTGGTGTAAATCAGATTAATTTAACATTAAATTTGCTAATTTTCCAAATATAAGGTGTCACAGATGTATATTTTTTTGCAAGATTTTTAAAACCGAGAATTAACTTTTGTTTACAAATGTGTCGATCGCTCAAAAATGGCTGAAAAAATTAAAAGATTAAAAAAAATTTAAACTTTTTAGATTTCAATCAATATAATTTATGCTTGAAATATACCAGAATATTTTGCTTACTGGAAATAGTAAATTTAATCATTTAGCTTTCAATTAAATCTAAAATAAAAGGTTCAAGAAAACGTGTGATTTTCAAAAGTTCAATTTAAAAGTTAGTTATCAAAAATGATTGTTGGTACCTATTTTGAATTTTGTTTTTTAAGAGAATTGCATTGCGATGAAAGATAACTAAAAAAAAAAGGGCAATAATCAGTAATAGCTGGTTAGTTTCCGGACAGATTTTAAACACTAAAATAAACGCTCACAAATAACTTTTGTTTCTAAATGTGTCGATCGCTCAAAAATGTGCGAAAAAAAATTATAAATGGAACTTTGTCTGTGTGTGTCCGTTACCTATAGACTCCGAAACGGCTGAACCGATTTTCTTGAAAACTTACACAGTTGTACTATAAGCGTCTGCACCAAATTTGAGGAACAATATTCCGAATAATGTAAATACTGTAACCACCACATCTCAGAAATATAGACAAATACTAAAGGTCTAATATTCCCAGTTGATATGAATTTGAAGAATTATATTGAATCCATTGCTAGGTAAACTGCAAAGAAAGTCGGTTCACCGTGTCGTGTGAGAAGTTTTCGCCATTCGCCCATGCCTAGAGTATTGAAAAAGAAGAATCAGCAATATTATTGGTGCTGATCTGACGACTCGGCTTCAGTCACTTACCGACCGCCGTAAGGTGGTCTCTGTGCATTTTTATAAATACATTCAAGGTAATTGCTTGGATGAGTTATTCACTGTGGTACCTAGAATATACGGATTTAAGTGCAGTACAGATGGTTTCGTATGGTAACGCATCTAAAAGGAAGTATTATAAGCAAGCTTGAAATGGAAAAATTTTTGCAAGCTACAATGACAGGTCTTCACTCTACTCAACCTGCTAGTGTGAGAATATCTGCTGTTAGAGCTGTGTTTGGCTTTTGTGAATACTTAAAAAATTGTGGTACAACCCAGATTTTGTTCAACTTTCTCCCAAACATCATGGAAGGTCTTCTCTCTATTACCACTCAGTTTTCGTCTAATGTTTTAGCCCTTAATCTGGAAACTTTGATTGTTGTCTTAGCCGTAAGTGTTCTTTTATTATTGTAACAGTTATTGACATATCTTCATTTTTTTAAAAAGTACTTGTTACGAAATGTTTTTATTTATATATTATCAGCATCAGATCAAATATGTCCAAATGATATTTTCAACATTTTTTTTATTTTTAAAAACAAAATCGCCCGGTTCACACACCACCCACATCTATTGAACAGATGAAGAGGCTCATATCTTCTTTCCTTTATAGGATTCGGTTTCCGGTTTTCTCTTTTCCAATCTTTTCACTCTTTTCCCGCTCTATTTTTTTTTCAATTGGAGTAGATAGACTAAGCTATCGCCCGGTTCACACTCCACCCACGTCTATTGAACAGGTGAAGAGGCTCATCCATTGTTTCCTGTTTAGGAGGCGGTTTCCGGTTTTCTCTTTTCCAATCTTTTCACTCTTTTCTCTTTTCTTTAATTTTTTTTTTCAATTGGAGTAGATAGACTAAACTATGGCCTGGTTCACACTCCACCACGTCTATTGAACAGGTGAAGAGGCTCATCCCTTGTTCCCTGTTTAGGATGTGGTTTCCAGCTTTCTCTTTTCCATTCTTTTACCCTTACGTAGCCCCCTGCGCATCAGTGGCGTTATCGCCTTGCTTGGGGGTGATATGATTAAAAAAAAAATTCAGTGTAATTTCGTATCAAACAAAGTGTATTTGTGGGGAATTTTACAGCACTACTTTATTCAAAAAAGACTTGCAGCAGAAGCACACAAAATTCTTCTTGAGACTTATAGCGACCATGCTCTGTCTGACACAACATGCAGAAATTGGGTTAAACGCTTCAAAAATAATGATTTTAACATTGAAGATAAAGAACGCTTTGGTGTACCAAAAAAGTTTGAAAACGGAGAACTGGAGGCATTCCTTCTTGAAGACTCGTGTCAGGCGCAAACTGAATGTGCAGAATCATTACGAGTTGATTACACAACAGTTTCGAAACGTTTGAAAATGTTATGAATGATTTAAAAGAAAGTACTTTCAGTAACATATTACTAATATTTTTGTAAATAAAACATTGCTTTTCATGAAAAATCAGCGAGAATTAGGTGCCGTACGAGTTCAAGCCGATAAATAGTGTCTTGTCACGTGTAGACAGCTGCTTCAACGGCAGGAAAAGAAAGTTTTTTTGTTTTTGTTTTTTTGTTTTGTTTTTGTTTTTGTTTTTGTTTTTTTGCATACTGTTGTGACCGGCGATGAAGAGTGGATACACTACGACAACACTAAGCTTAGAAGATCGTAGGGTAAGCCCGGCCATGCATCAACATCAGTGGTAAATCAGAATATCCATGGATCGAATCTTCTGCTCTGAATTTGGTGGAATAAGCTGGATATAGTTTATTATGAGCTGCTCAAAATGTCCGAAACTATGAAGGGAGATTTCTATCGACTAAAACTGGTGCGTTTGAGCTAAGTCTTGAAAAAAAATGGCCGCTATATAACAGAAACAAGACAAAGTGAATTTGCAACATGACAATGCTAGGTCACATGTTGCAAAACGGGTGAAAACCTACTTGGAAATGCTTAAATGAAAAGTCCTACCCACCGTAATCACCGAATATTGCTCCGTCCAATTATCATTTGTTCCGATCGATGGCACATGGCCTAGCTGAGCAGCACTTTCATTCTTATGAAGATGCCAAAAATTGGGTCGACTGGTCGTTAGCCTTTAAAAATTAAAACGTGTTTTTTCCGACGTGGAATTCAAATGTTGCGAGAAAGATGGGTAGTGATAGACAATACTTTTAGTGACATGTTTCTTACTATTTTTGTAAATAAAACATTACTTTTCATAAAAAATCAGCGAGAATTTATTCAATTTATATTCCTAATATATATATATATATATATATTTTAATCATATCACCCCGAGCAAGGCGGTAACGCCACTGACGTAAGAGTGTAAAGATTAGAGGAGAGAAAGCCAGAAACCACATCCTAAACATGGAAAAAAGGATGGGCCTCTACACCTGTTCAATAGACGTGGGTGGAGTGTGAACCGGGCGATAGTTTAGTCTATCTACTCCAATTGAAAAAAAAAAAGAAAAGTGAAAAGATTGGAAAAGAGAAAGCCGGAAACCACATCCTAAACAAGGAACAAGGGATGAGCCACTACACTTGTTCAATAGACGTGGGTGGAGTGTGAACCAGTATATATATATATACTGTTAAATATAAGAGACAATGAATGTCTATTATGTTTAATCATGAGCCGTTCAAAACGTCGTATTTTGGCTTTAATTTCAGTTGAAAATAAAGACAAAAATTCTCCAACATTTGCATAATTTTTTATTACGCGGTGTGATGTTATAAAACCGCATTGCAAATTTTCTGTGTTTGTTATTTTTGGTAACAAATAATTATTATATCATATCAAAAATTATATATATATATATATATATATATATATATATATATATATATATATATATATTGTTAAAAATTTGAGAACTGCGTTTATTATTTTGGTAACTATTGCCGTTGCCTAGCGGAGTTTTATGTCAACTAAAAATAAACTCGTCGGTGATGGTGGATGTTATGTTACCATCTTAAGAACCTCTCTGAAGATGGCTCATGTGAGCCGAAAGCTTAGAACCAAATTAATAAAAATTATCCAAATGTTGGAGAATTTTTGTCTTTATTTTCAACTGAAATTAAAGCCAAAATACGTTTAGAACGGCTCATGATTAAACATGATAGACATTCATTGTCTATTATATTTAACAGTATATGTTTAGAAAATTATTTGCTGCCTCGATACACTAAATATATATGTAATTATTAACCAGTTATTGTTCAGATTCAAATTAGCCCAGTTAACAGTTGTATCAAAAGTGCTCAATACATATTTAACGAAGAAATTAAAATTTAACAGGTAGACCGTTTGAATATTCTAATTAAGATGATCAGCTGTTTACGCTACCATGGTTTCAACATTTCAGTGTCGTTCCGGCGTTACATATTAGCTGGTTACCCAACACACTAACTCGCTTTTGGTGAGCCTCTGGGTTCTGTTAAGACAAACTTCGACATGCTTTATACCAAGTTACCGCGTTATCTGCGGCTGGGTAATCCTTTACCTGGGCGCTCGCGCTCGGGGTTCCCTACATAAAAACCGACCTTGTGTCACAACTCGTTCCAATAAGGGAGTAGATTAAATAAAAACAGAAGTTTTAGAACGCATTACAAAAAGTTTAAAATAAGGGAGGAATTAGTATAGACTAGCGAAATATTCAGTCAGTTAAGTGCCATACGGGATACACGCTTTGGGTGATCATGTCTCGAAAGAGACATGACTGACTGGGCAGAAGATTATCCCGCAGTAGGTTGCCATTTCTTTCTGCGGTAGACTGGTTGCCAGCCAAGGTTGTAAAACCCAGTCTGTCCTATTATTTAACCCATAACTGGAGGAAAGAGACGGATTAATACCTTTCCCAAGGGTATTTGTGCGTAAGTGAATGCAAGGGATTCAACTAAAATTCGAACTCAGTTTGTCGATATCCACTGTACCACAACGCACATGGCTGAAAATGTATTTTCGAAGATATGATCATAAATCAATATTCAATATAGAAAATCTTAAAAATTTTACCAAATTAGCCAACTATGTGTAGAAATTAGAAGAAAAAAATGGCAATGTAACCTGGAGTATATTAAAAACGGTGGTGATGTGTTCAGATTGTACCATGAAAAAAATTTGGCCATAGTATTATTTCTCGAACGAGAAAGTTTGCTAAATGATAAGACCGAAATAATGTCCAGATATATACACCTTAGAAAATACATTTTGGGCTCGTACAAACACGGATGACAGTATGCACAATATTATTTTGTAAAAGGACGCGTTCCAGAAGCTGAGTAGAATATCAAGAGACAAGAAAATGTCGTTAGAAACAAAGAAAAGAGTCCTGGATTGCTATGTGATGTCAGTTCTTTAATATGGACAATTACATGAAATATGAAGGAAAGACTTGAAGAAATGTGGTTCTACAGAAGGATGCTGCGAATATTATGGATCGAGAATGTGAGCAATGATGAGGTCTTAGAAATGATAGAAACAAAAAGGAAATTAATACTGAGCATAAGGAAGAGACAACTAAAGTTTCTGGGACATGCAATGAGGAAGGAGAGCTTGGAGAACCTAATACTAACAGGTCAGATAGAGGGGAAAAAAGAGACAGGAGAAAGCAGCGGATAACATATTTGAAGGGCCTGAGCAGGTGGGTGACAGAACGGGAGTTGCGTGGTGTAACAGGAGAAGGCGTGCTAAGAGCCACCAGGGATGAGGAGACGTGAAAAGCCATGATCGCTTACGACCTGAAAGGAAAAGGCACATGAAAGAAGAACAAGAACAAGAACAAAAGAAGAAGAAGAAAGAAAAAGAAGAAGAAGTCTTGACTAACTCCTCCCTTATTTTAAACTTCTTAGTATGTGTTCTAAAATTCTTATTATGCGTTCAAAACAACGTATAATCAGTTAATATATAATGCCTCACGATACCGAAAGGTTCAAAGCATGATAGCTTAATCGGCTGATCTTCTTAAATAGAATATATATATATATATATATATATATATATATGTGTGTGTGTGTGTGTGTGTGTGTGTTCGCTATTCACGGGCAAATCATTCGTTTACAGTCCTCAAATTTTGCAGATGTACTTCACTCCACCCTCGCCTATTAAACAGGTGAAGAGGTTCATCCCTTGTTCCCTGTTTAGGATGTGATTTTCGGCTTTCTCTTTCCCAATCTTTTCACTCTTTTCTTTATATATATATATATATATATATATATATATATAAAACCAAAAAGTTGTAAGTTAAAAATGTTTTTTAAAGTATTTATTTATTTCTATTATTAGAAATAAATAAATACTGTCAAAAAAAAATTTTTAACTTATAACTTTTTAGTAGTTTTTTCTACACATATTAAGACAGTATACGTGGATTATCATTATGCTATATATATATATAATCTTTGATAGAAGCCCTCCGGCTCCAAAGTGGCCGCAAATCACTTGTAATTAAAATCACTGAACTTAAGAGAGAAATAGATTATAGATATCTGTTTTAACATACGTAAGAAATAGCTAAACGTTGTGAAAACGTTCGTAATGTGTAACTTCAAAACGACAATTCCGCGATTTCTTCCGTTTTTTCGTGATCACGGAATATCTACGTTTCGAGAGTATGTTATTTTATTTAAAGTACCATTTATTGTAGGTTCAGTATGTTCGGGTGGGTGCACAAGTTGCATTCTGTAGGTTAGAGGGGCTGCAAGGCGCATTCTTTGGTGATGGTGGTGGGGGGTGATTTTGATTAGCACGGCACTGTCTCTGATTAAACATTATCTAAATATTTAGGTTATTGTCTTTGCTTGATTTTCTTCTCTCCAGTTCGTATTTCGCATCTTAAGCTGCACTTTTTACTGACACGTAATGAGGAAGGAGGGCTTGGAGAATCTGATACTAACAGGTCAGATGAGACAGGGGAAAACAACGGATAACATATCTGAAGGACCTAATCAGGTGCATGGTGTAACAGGTGAAGGCGTATTCAGAGCCACCAGGGATAGGGAAACGTGGAAGGCCACGATCGCCTGCATCCTGAACGGACAAGGCACATAGAAGAAGAAGAAGAAGAAGAAGAAGAAGAAGAAGAAGAAGAAGAAGAAGAAGAAGAAGAAAATAATTTATCTTTTATTATTAATGTCTAGAAAAATAGTTGCGTACTTTCAAAAAGCTATTTCTTCACTGTGCTCTATCTTCTCTCCGCCCCACCCACAGAGTATTTCATTCTGGGTTTGATGAATTTGATTTCTTTTTTAATTGACAATGAAGATTATAAAATAGGTAAATTTTTGTTTTGTTGCCCGAAGGCCTTTACCCCCTTCAAATCTTTTCAAAACATCCTTATTTCCGTGCAAATGTAAATGCTGAACTCAAATCGATAATTGTTTATTGACGAAACCTACCTTTTTTCAAGTGTACAACCAGAAAAATATCGAACTTCTTTTCGCTATTTATCTCACCCCGTAACCACGGTTCAAAAAATGTTAGTCACTGCAGAATGACTTCACGCGTAGTTAGCCGATTTTTCGAACAATTTACTTCCATTTTGCAATTACTACGCGGAAAATTGAGTTCCGAACCCAAGCAAATCGCGTAGTATTTGCTCAAAGGAAGTAAACAGGCCAAAATCAGTATCCTACGCATCAATTCATTCAACGGTGATTCAGATATGAGAACCGTGGTAAGGGTGAGATATAGTCCGATTTTTTTCTGGTCGATAATTGGAAAAAAAAGTAGGTTTCTTCAATAAACAATTATCGATTTGAGTTTAGCATATACATTTGTACATAATTAAGGAAGTTTAGGAAAGATTTGACGGGGGTAAAGGCTTTCGGGGAACAAAACAAAAATTTACCATAAAATAGATATTTTTTCAATTATACGTTTTATTTGTTTCTCCAGTAATAATTGAGAGAATTTAATTGTGCTTTAATTATTGTTTAATTATAGGAGTCGCAGGTTCGAATCCTGCCGAATGACGCACATTTTCGTACAAAATTTATCGTAAATAATCAGGCCGATTAAAAACAGAATATCTACTCAAATACGAGAATCGATTCAAAATAATGTTCAAACAAATAATTTGTAGTCTAAGTAACAATGCAAAATGTTCTTTTGAAGGCATTACATGGTGAAGAAGACGCAAACAATGAGATGCATAAAAATTTATTGAAAACCTTTCTCTTGTTTTTATGTGTGAGGGGTATATTGACATGAGGGGGATATTAACATATCCCCGCTGAATATCCAGCTCAAATTTTTACCCAATTTATTAAAGATTGATAGAGCAAATGCACATCTTCCAACAATACTTGAAAAGGTGAAATCCCAAAATGCAGCAAAATAAAGAATTAAAATAAAGATATTTCTTAACTATACGTTTTATTTGTTTCTCCAGTAATAATTGAAAGAATTTATGTTTTAATTATTGTTCGATTAAAGTAGAAAGTATAGCTTCCATAAAGCGTGGTTATTCTTGCGCTAATAATTTAATCAGCTTGATGTGTGTTGTGGTGCATTGGATATCGGCTCGGAACGAGAAATTGGTTAGCCGAGTTCGAATTCCAGCTGAATTCACTGCATTCACTTACGCACAAATACCCTTGGAAATGGTATTAATCTATCTATTCCTTCCAGTTATGAGTTAAATAACAGGACAGATTGGGTTCTATAGCCTTGGCCGGCAACCAGTCTACCGCAGAAAGTAATGGCAACCTACTGCGGAATAATCTTCTGCCCTTTCGAGACATGATCGCCCAAGCGTGTATCACGTATGGCAATTAACTGACTGACTGATCTCTCTTAGCGAGTGAGCGAGGCGTAACAACGTATATGAAACCAATAAGCAGTGAGGCATATATATGTGTGTGTATGAGAGAGGGGAAGGGGGGTCATATATGTGTATGTATGTGAGAAAAGCAGTTTATTTTTGATCTTCGTTTATTAGCAGCAGGAAAACTTGATCAATTGATTGATGACAACAAAAACGATTTTTATAACGAAATTTTAGACATTTTAAGTCTATATACCTAAGAGTTTTACATAACTTGTTTCTGACGGAAATAATGCTTAAACAGAAATTTTCTCGTCATCATTGCCTTTATCTCGTACCCAATAATTTAATATTCTCTGGGTATGACGATAAACTACACTCAGAAGCCAGATCTTGGATTGTAAGGTTTTGAGAAGCGTGGAACCACCTCTTAATCGTTGTTATTCTCGGATTCATCATAACCTGTTAGGGAATCAGCAAAAAGAAAATAGTGAATACCCCCCCCCAAAAAAAAAAACAACTGAAAGCATATACTTTTTTAATAAATAAATAAATAAATAAATTACCAGCAACAAATTTTTGTAATAGAAAAAAAATATCACAGTATTTACATTATTTACAAAATTCAGTTGTTCTTGTCATTAAGTACACATGGCCCAGTGGATATAGATGTTGGTTAGTTCCTGTGACTTGACCCAAAGAGTTGAAGAGTTGTGAGTTTGCAAAAAAAACAAAAAAGAGAGAGAGAGAGAGATTACTGTCCAAATACATAAAATACACACACACACACACACACATATATATATATATATATATATATATATATATATATATATAAGATTAGCGACTAGGTCCCACTCTTTTACTGTGAAACCAATAAATTCTATCATGCTTCTTTCTCCGTCCACTCCACTCTCATTAGTGTTCTCATCATTCGCTTACCCACTTCCTGACACCCCCTTTAACCTCTTTCTCATAACTTTTGTTCCTATGTAACCCTCTGCAAAGCAGTGGCAGTAAAATAACTTGCTTGGGGCAATATGATATATATGTATATATATATATATCGCATCGCTCATTCAGTAATGAATTAGAGCACACTAACTACTGGCGTATGATACATCATACGCTAAAAGTCTGCCTCCTTCTACCGAGCGCCCATAGCTCAGAGGTAGAATCGCCAACTGACGCCAATTCAGTCGGGTTTCAATACTGGGTTAAATGCAAACCGTACTGATGAGCTGTGATACAGCGGAATAGATCTGTCTGCGGATGACTATATATATATATATATATATATATAATTTACATGTATAACTAGCAAAATGTATATTAGTGAAAGATTGAAGACATAGATTGGTAGAACGACAAACATTATCAAAGTCGAGTGTCATTTTTCAATAGTTTTAGTCCTATTTAACTTCCAAGAAATGGTAATGGATCAAACGTTTTCGATTGTAAAAAAAGAAAAAGCAAACATGCGACTTCCTTTTTTTTATAGAGTAATATTTTTTTATTTCTCTTTCTTGGCAGTTTTTTCTCTTTTTCTTTTCAATAGCACTCAACTTGAAAGATATTTTTTCTGTAGAAAAACAAATAAAAGTATTTAACTGGACTACTCGAAACGGAGCTCAGAATCTGAAAACATCAACTGCATCTATAACAAATATGAAATTATCACAAAGTCTGGAAAAGATTTCTTTTCATTATTATTGTGTGTGGTATCATCTTCCCGAAGAGTAATTTTAGGGATCTAATTGCCAATTCCTTCTGGGGTTTACGAGTAAAAAGGTGTAGTGGGGAGTTACCTACTTAATAATGGACTCTTCTTTGCCTATATTAACCGAGAGTTAATTACTCTCGAGGACTGAGCCGGGGCGACAGAGACACTGTTTTCCAGTACGACTTCAGTTCAGCTCAGCCTAGTCTGTCGGTCACTTGTAGCCAAGCTATTATTACTCTTTCCCTTTGAATTTCTCTTTGTATCTGTTGTTGACGTAATGTATGTTCTTGACCTACCACCGTGTTGACTCATTATTTTATGGTCCCATACCGGGTTCATATCAAAAGAGCACTACAGAAAGGTTATCGATGCGCATTTGCAGGACAGTAGCAGCCAATTTTGTGCCAATTGTAGAATTTTTTCCAGAGTTTTATTTAAACAAAATACAATAAATAAAGAAAGAAAGAAAAAAAGAAAAGAACTTTCAAAGCAAAGAATAATATAACTTTCACAAAACCTGATACTAGAATTCTTTTTTAAAGGGAGTTTTTTTTTATCCTTTCACTCCGAGCAAAGCATTCGACTGCCATTATTGCACAGTGGGTTACATAGGGGGGAAAGTGATGAGAAAGGATGGTTAGATATAGGAAATGTCAGAAGGAGGGTGATAGACGAGTAAGGATATCGAGAATGAGGGTTGGGTACATGGTGAGAGTGTTTGAGAGAATAGATGCAAGTTAGTGTGATAAGAGGTGTCTACTGACCTTACATTTAAACTCCTGGAGATTGTAGTTGTCGGGGAAGCAGGTATGTGGAAGGGAATTCCACAGGCGGGAAGTGCGAGAAAAGAAGCTGTTGGAGTAGAAATTATGGTTACATCTTATGTTTCACTGTAAAAGGGTGGGACCTAGTTGCTAATCTAGTAGCTCGTGTAAATTCGTACCTAGGCGGCACCAATGATCTAAGTTCATCGGAGCAGAAGCCGTGAAAGAGGCACAGGTAAGCCACGTCACGCCGGTGAGAGAGTGACTGCAGCCGGTCTGCCAAGTCAGTATCGATCACGTTACAGATTCTCCGTTGTATTTTGTCAAGAAGCCCGAGGAGAGTAGCAGGGGCACCCGGCCTGATGTGGTAGCAGTATTCAATACACGGGCGGATGGTAGATTTATATATGTGCAGGATAGATTCAGACGGGAAAAACGTCCGGGCCCTGCACAGAGAACCGACATTCATAGCAGCGGATTTAGCAATGGATTCGATATAGTCATTCCATTTGAGGTCCGCCGAGAGTGTAAGGCCAAGGAGGCCTAGTGTTTTACTCTCTGGGAGGCAAACCTGTTCCATACTAATGGGAGGTAGGTGCGATTGTCTATGATGGTTAATAAATAGTGTTAATATTCCTTTATCGCGTGGGTGTGTTATCATTTAAATTTAGAATTGCAGTGAGTTCAATAAAATAAAATAGATATAAAAATAGCAGTATACAAAAAATTTGATTTAAAACAAAGCCTTTGCCATCCCTTAAAATCCTTATCTCTTTTTTCTATCTTTCACTCTCTTTTTCTCTGTATATTTCTCTCTCTAATAAAAAGAGGAATAAGACTAACCCTTGGCTGAAAAACACCGGATATTGACGTTCCAGCGGTTAAATAATTTGTGGCAAAAACCTACGAAAAACAAAGAAGGATCCATACATAACTTCCGCTATAAAAATGAAATAAAATAAGAAAAAAGCCCGAAAAAGAATTCAAATAATTTAACAAGAAAAAAAAAGATTTGCATATATTTGGAGCCTCATCAAAAAGGATATAAACTGACATCTGCGTGCAGACAGCGAGTGGGACTTGAAACAGGAAGGAATCAAGACATAAGATACTATGGATTAAGAACTAAATTCAAGGAACGCTACCATAAAACCCAGCTTCAAACCTTAAACGCTCATCACGAAGCTAAGGAACGTTATGGAAATATTACAACTGCCAAAGCAAACGATGTTGTAAACATGATCTCGTCTGAGGCCGTCATGAAAAAAAGTCAAAACCTCCAGATGTTGTTAAGGATTCTCACAAATATTAGCTACCTAGTTCGAAAATCACTGCCAATTCGAGGCAGTTGAAGTAACGAATCAGGAAGCGAAGTTGCTTCTACCGGCTGATTTTACTAAGATGCGAAAATGATGAGAAAATATCCCATTCCTAAAATTAAAAATCATGTAAGTAATGGCACTTAGAATCGTTCATAATATCTCTAGAGAAATACAATCAGTCAAACATTTTACGATTATGGTCGATGAAACAATAGAGAAATTGAACCAAGAACAGACAGCGATATGCATAAGATAGACTAACGAGAATACTTTGATGGTTCGATAAGAATTTGTTGATACGTGGAGCGCTTTATCGCTGATAGTCTTCTTACAGTGATAACGAACACTGTTACTAAATCTAAAATTGAAAAATGCAAGAGGAAAATGTTATGATGTCGCTCCAGTAATGGCAGACGAGAAATCTGGTATGGCCGCTCAAATCAAATCCTTTAATTCAAAATATTTGTACACTCACTTAATCTATCTAAACTTATTTATAAATGGAACTGTGTGTGTGTGCCCGTTACCTATAGACTCTGAAACGGCTGAACCAATTTTCTTGAAAATTTACACAGTTTTACTATAGTCGTCTGCGAGTTTTCTTGGCTAGGTTTTGTGTCGAGGTACCCCCGATAAACATCGAAAATCGTTAATCGAAAAAATCGGGTTATAGAAGAAGTGGTCCGATTTTAATAAAATTTGATACACTCATAGGCAAAGACATAAGAAACGATATTCAGATATTTCAAGGTTACAGTTCTTACAATAGTGCAAATCGATAATATATATATATATATATATATATATATATATATATATATATATATATATAAGGCAAGATGTCTGTGTGTGTGTCTGCTTATTTGCTTGTATGCCTGTATTTTTTTCAGCCTTTTTATTTTAGTTTTTGCTTCGGGTTTGGCTTTAAGTAGGTATAATTGTAGTTCTTAGTCTCAGCCATGATACCATTTACTCAGAGGACTTATTTAGCCTTCAAAATTCAGTTAACGACGAAATATTTATTTGATATTGATACCAGGTAATGAAAATTTGACTTACATCCATTCATTTTTCTATCAGTCTACGGTTTTGCTTTAACTGGAAACAACTATTGCTTTTTAGTCTTTCGTGCCAACGTCCAGTGAGTCTGAGCTCCAGAACCATGGATTCGTTTTAAAGCTTTCATTACACCCGAGTAATGCTGAGCTATACTGTTAGTGTATCCATAAAAATGCTTACACAAAAATTCAGCGTTTGAAATACATTTTTGATGCAGCAGAGTATTTTTTTTTAAGAGGTAAATAAAAGAAATTTACTTGACTAAATTGAGATTTGAAAGCGGAAGTGATGAAAAGATCGTTCCTGCCTCTTACCCAACAAGAAGAACTGTGCATGGGACCACCCTCTTTTCCATTATTCTGAATCATAATGCGCTGATGGCTTCATGGGAGTAATCTATTGTGATCGCAAAAGTAACCAAGATGAAAGGCACAATCACTGGTGCACAGACGAATATGAGAAAACATTAATTTCTTTTCATTTGTCTACTTGACGAGAAAATATTCATGCAGGCAGATAATCTTACTTGGACGATTCAATCTTCTTAACTTTCAACGGTTGATGTCCACCAGTTAGATAATGCCGTGATACATAGTGCCATATATGATAATGCCGTGATACATAGTGCCATATATGATAATGCCGTGATACATAGTGCCATATATGATAATGCCGTGATACATAGTTTGCTGCAAAAAAGGAATGATACATAATTCAATTTGTTTTACGGAATCAGTTAGTCAGTTAAGTGCCATATATGATACTCGCTTTGGGCGATCATGTCTCGAAAAGAGACATGACTGACTAGGCAGAAGATTATCCCAGAGTAGGTGACCATTGCTTTCTGCGGTAGACTCGTTGCCAGCCAAGGCTATAGAACCCAGTCTGTCCTATTATTTAACCCATGACTAGAAGAATGAGACGGATTAATATTTTTCCCAAGGATATTTGTGCGTAAGTGAATGCAAGGAATACGATTCTAAAAAGAGAGAAGAACTTGACGTCAGTGATGCGGAACTTCTAAGAAAACGGAAACATCCAATGATTTCTTTGGCTATGTACAAGCAAATGATCAGAACTTTCAATCAGCAAAAGAAATTTACAGAACAAAGTTACAGTATTTACATTATTCGAACTATTGCCCTCATCTTTGTTGCCATTTCTTTTCATTAACATATCCCCGCTGAATATCCAGCTCAAATTTTTATCCAATTTATTAAAGATTAATAGCGCAAATGAAAATCTTCCAACAATACTTGAAAAGGTGAAATCCCCAAGTGCAGCAAAATGAAGAATTATTAGTGAAGTCTCAAAGATCATCAAACTCATTCTCTTAGCTCATGCTACAAACGGTGAACGTGAAATAATTTTTGAACGTTTGCAAGAGTTAAAACGTATTTACGATCAACTATTGGTAAAAAGCCAGTTAGGTTGTGCGTTGTAGTGCAATGGATATTGACTCGGAACGACAAATCGGGGAGCAGAGTTCGAATTCCAGTTGAATTCTTTGCATTCACTTACGCACAAATACCCTTTGGGAAAGTTATTAATCCGTCTCTTACCCCCAGTTATGGGTTAAATCATAGGACAGATTGGTTTCTATAGCCATTTCTATTGGCAAACAGAAAGCAATGGCTTCCTACTGCGGGATAATCTTCTGCTCAGTCAGTCATGTCTCTTTCACCCAAAGCGTGTATCACGTATGGCACTTACTGATACAGTAAAAATTACTGATTAGTAAAAAGCGGTTTGGCGGTTTCATGGTAACTTGATTGTTATCCCAATGTCTAAGCTAAGAAGAGGTTTGCCGTAGTGATCCTTGTAAAATTATGGTTTTATGACATTTATCGAAACCGAATTTCATTTCAATATCATCACTGAAGCATTTTACTGTTTTCATCAAAGCTTCCAGCTCAGTATAATTCCTGCCATGCAGGTTTATATCATCCATGTAAAGTAGATGGTATATTTTCTTTTAAGATATCTTATAGTCATATTACGTCTTGTTAAGTTCTTTACTTAATAGTATTAGAGATATAAAAATAGTAAGGGAGACAATGTGTCACCTTAAAGTATTCCACTGATGTCATTTCACCAAAATTCTATATTGCATTTATATCGTATTTACATTATTCGGACTATTGTCCTCATCTTTGTTGCCATTTCTACGACGTTTTGGGCGTTGTACGCTCCGACCTTCTTTAGATGCTAGGAATTTTGAACCGAACCCTTTATTACAATCACTGCGGTATATGAACTCAATTCCTTGCGTAGTAGTGCCTCTTTTGGTCGTCATGAGTTATCTCCCTCTAACCCTGTAAGTTCCTTGTTCACCACTGCTGTAGCCGGAGCGTACAACGACAGAAAAGTCGTACAAATGGCAACAAAGATGTGGACAATAGTTCGAATAATGTAAATACTGTAAATACTACCTCATCTCAGTCAAATTCATTTATATGTTTGAGATGCAGTGTTGTTTTCTATATCGACATATTTTATTTGATGAACTTAATTATGACGGGTGATACCTTGTATATATTTAAAAACTTTTAGATCCAGTAATAAGATACATTACTGAATGCCTTACTGTAATCGATTCAGGCAGTACTGATATTTTTCTGTGTATTGAAACAGTTTTCCAAAATCATCTTATTAATAAGTAATTGACCTTACATCCGTAAAAGCCACGTTTGCAACCTTTTTGTTCAAGAGGTACTATGTCATTTTTCTAAGAAGGAATGATTCTGTTTTGTCAGAATAGATGTCAACAGTTTGAAAATAGTTGGAAAACCTATAATTTGTCTTTAGTTTTTAGGGACATTTGTGTCACCATTCTTGGGTAGAAGGAAAGTAATTTCTTTGGTTAACCAAGGTGGGATTTTAGTAGGATAATTGATCATTTATTGAAGTTCTTTCGCTATTGTTTTGTGTTTTGTATTTAGATAATACTGGACATTTCTTGTCGTGTGCTTTTTATATCCTTGTTTCCTGTTTAGGATCCGGTTTTCTCTCTTTTCCAATCTCTTCAATCTTATGTAGCCCCCTGCACATCAGTGGCGTTACCGCCTTTCTCGGGGTGATATGATTAAAAAAAAACATTCAAAATTCTCTTCTGTGATTCCTGACTGTTTTTTCTTGCTTATTTTATTCGTTCTACCTCATTCGTAATCCAATCTGCTTCCTTTATAATCTTTAGAGAAAGCCCATATTTTTTCCAGAACTGCATAACCTCTTCCATTGTAGGGAGGGGTATCATTTCAATTTCTTGTTTGCCTATTTCTCTGTAAAATTTCTTTGAAAGCTCTTGTTCTGTCTGTAGAATCGTGATCTTTTTTCATAGTCTGATTATTTGAGCCTTCACTTATATTATTTGTTTTATTTTTTTTTAGCTGATAGGACTTAATTTTCATTCCCAATTTTGTACTTTCTCTTGACACTTCTTTCTTTTCTATGACAGAATTTTCCACCTCGGGTAGTTTCCCTCCCGAGGGACTGATTTTTTGTGTATCCACTGGAAGAGACATACATCTCTTTGGGGTTGACTTTTAGTTCTTATATTGTTCCCATGAGTGATGCATTAAACACTTCATTATAAATGATCCACAAATCCAGCTTGTTAACCATTACACTACAATGAGGTGTCCCATTTATTTAATAAACATAGATCTGGCACATTAACAATACATATTGGACACCCAGTCAGGATGAAAGTTGTTACTAATTATTTTGAATTTTAGTTTGTTGACCAGTTTGTGGATCATTTATAATGAAGTGTTTCTGACAACTGTAGTTTTATCCTAAATCTAAGCTAACATAATAATAGTAATAATATTTTAGCTTTCACAGTAATGATATGCAATTCTTTGTATCAATTTATTAATCAAATGTTAACTTTTTTTTCCATCAATTGTTTTAACAATTTCGTTTAATGAACGAGTGATTATAGCAATAACAAAAGTATTTTTTCAATTATTTAACAACTAATCCGATAAACGGGGGTAGTAGCATAAATGACAACAATAAAAAAAAAACTGCAAAAACATCTGTTTTTCAGAATTATAATTTATATAATGTATTATTTAAAAATAATACTTTAATGTAATAATGTTTTGTTTCGCTGAATAGCTTCTTTTTCCAATGTATTTCTTTTTTAATTCCAGTCGCGTCTCTGTCTCTTGGCAACACGCAACTCAAAGTGTTAATTGTGTCAAGGAGCCAATGCCTACTGCGTTATGAGGTCCCGAACAATCCACTACAGGCTTCGGAACTCTGTATCTAAAAGCCCATTACCCAATGTCCTGGACAATTTTAAGTGGACTTTTTGACCCGTGCATCACTTAGATGAGACATCCATGTCTTAAAATATTAAGCTTAACTTGATATAAGACCACAAATATGAGGCAACAATGAGGATCGAACTCAATACTGACTACTCACAACCAATCAATTATATTTCTAGTTATTACTGCTGAATCTTCAGACAAAAGAAATATTCTAAGCATCACTGCAGAACAAGTGACAACAAGGCTTCACAAGCCTCCACGACTCTCCTCGGTATTCTTTAATATTATTATTTTGGTATCTATTGTTACGAGGGTGCATTTCTATATAAAAATATTAATAAAGTCTACAAAAGTTAAAATTTATAGTAAGGGATTCTACTGAATGCTAAGTGTGAATACAAAAAATCTTTCATTCATGAAGTAGTTGTAAAATAGTGAAATAAGAAATAGAACATTTGAAGATTCTATATCATTCCAGTATATTCGAGAAAGATCTAAATGATTCGAGATGATTTGAGAAATATGCTAATTAGGTGCTAGCCTTTATAAAAATAGGCTTTTTGAAGAGCGTTGTCAGTTGTAAAAAGGAATTGCTGCCATTATCAACCCCGGCTTCATTCGCGGATTTTTATATCCAGCCGAAAGAATTTCTATGAAAAGTTGCCGACCCATTAAAAACCTAAAAGAGAACCTCCTGGAACTAAATACGTAAACAGAAATTTTGAATATTTTCATTGACCAAACTAAAAGTTAATTTATACATACACATCTGAGGATTTCCAGTAATAGCACTTAGATTACTTCGCTAGCCCTAACTTGGTAAAGTTACTTGACTCCCTCACCTTCCTTCTTCTTCGTAACACTTCGCCAGTAAACTCTGTTTTCTGTATTGAATGCTAAAATGGTATATTTGTATATATTTTTATTTTGTGTTTTTTTGTAAATTAAATATTTCTTTGTGATCTAGCTCTGTGTTTTGGTAAATCATTTTCTTTTCATTTGTTACATCTTATGACATGTAGTAAAATTGGGTGCTCGTCCAACTCGATAATATCGTAAAAACAAAACAAACAAACAAACAAACAAACAAACAAACAAACAAACAAACCGTAATTCGTGAAAAGAAAGAAACTACATCTATTGAATTATTTTTCGTAAAAATATAAAAACCAAAACATAAACATGCCTTTTTCCGTGGAAATTTTTAAAAGTTTAGCCGATATGGTGCAAACCATTCGAAGTTTTACAAAAATCGGATCTAGTACAAATTGCAGACTATTTCATCTTAAATACAAACCCGTCAATGAAAAAAGCATAACAAAATGTATTCTAACTAAAGAACGAATGGACAGAAAGAAAACATAGCATATTGCACAGTGACTCACACTTATATACTGTTTATATAAAATCGGTCAAGTTTCGATCCCGGCAAGAAGCAAGTAGATGTCTAGCCACACTGATGAGCTGTGATACAGCGAAACAAGCTTGTATGTGGATGACTAATATGTGCTCTCATTATGATTGAACTCTCTAGAGAGAAAATTTTAAAAAACTTACCAATTCTACGATTAACGCGTTCCTCTTCAGCAATGACTTGAGTTCTTCCGGTGACTGGCGAGTGCATACATCACTTATATATAACAAGCTAAAATTTCCCCTCTCTCATTCTATGGCTTAGGGAGTAGAGACTCTGTGGTGTCGAGTTCTGATAATATACGTTGTATTCTTAGACGCGCTGATATATGCTTTGACGCGTTTAGATGACATTACCTTACTGCATTATTTAATTTTAGTTTCCATTAAACGGCAACATTAATGTAATGATCTCTGGGATTATTTTGTGGTACACGTAATCACTATTGTTATTAGTATTTACTTTATCTTAAAATAGTACAATACTACAAGTGTAGAAAACCCAGTGAGGATAGAACTCTTTCCATTAGTAAGATCTTTCATGATTAAGTTGCTAAAAATGCTCTGTGGTCAGACGTCAGATGTACAGGATACAAAAACCTATATAATCCATCACCCGACTAAAAACACACAAAATAAATTGCACAACCGGAAAATCGGATTCAAACGACTACAACATTTGGGGAAAACTCAAAGTAAAATTGTACATCCGCAAAAAGGAATTCAAACGACCTTGGAAAAACCCAACTAAGAAAAATTCACAAGTCAGTGCGAAAAGCAAATTCTGAATCCTGATTGGATTAAAAACAGCAAATTCACATGTGACGTATTTTCACGCCTAGATGTGAAAAAGCCGCTGGAGCCGGCATCATGAGAAGTTTCACTATTTAAACAGCGACACTAACCTGTCAAATTCCGTCAGATGGAAGCAGTAGCTGACAGCATCTCACCATGTAAAGTAGAAACTTCAAGCTGACTCCCCCTCACTGCAAACTTCTTTTCTCTCCACGCCAACCCGGACGTAGGTTACGTCACAGTTTCATTCGACCTCTTCTTCCAACGTCCTTTTCTTCATTTTAACACCACGCCACCAAATAGAGCAACAATAATGTAGGTTTTCAGTACAACTCCTTTATTTGTTTTGCCTTCTCTTTCTCTCAACCTGTTGCGACCTACCAAAAAGAGGAAGGAACAAAGGCTTTACATTCTGCTACTACACAAACTCTAAACTCATGCGGACATTTTAAATACATACATTTCTCTACAAAAAATTGTAACTACAAAACTGCATGCATTTTCTCAATTAACATTTTCTTCTCACAATAATATATAGTATCCAGCTCTATTAACTAAATTCCACTTATATTTTTCAACAACCTAATGCTATCTTTAAATGCGTGGATGTTTGGAAGTGGCCTTGTACCAGGCATGGCCGACACCCCCTACAGATGTAAGTGAATATACTTTTAATTCCTGTTCTTTTATTGCTCTCTTTGTTTAGAGTTTTCTTTTTCTTTATATTATTGTACACTCAGTAACTCCTTTCTTAGTAGCTTTATTGCCTTGCTTGGGGTGATATTTTAAAAAAAAGTAGGATATCCACGCTTGTTAACATCTTTCAACTCGAAATTTAGTTAAGTGCCATACGTGATACACGCTTGGGCGATCATGTCTCGAAAGAGACATGACTGACTGGGCAGAAGATTATCCCGCAGTAGGTTACCATTGCTTTCTGCGGTAGACTGGTTGCCGACCAAGGCTATAGAACCCAATCTGTTCTGTTATTTAATCCATAACTGGAGGGAATAGACGGATTAATACCTTTCCCAAGGGTATTTGCGCGTAAGTGAATGCAATGAATTCAGCTAGAATTCAGCTAGTCGGTGATTTTGTTAGGGTGTTAGGCAGTAAAGTGTTAAGAAGGAATGTGATAAGGGCTTGGGGAGGAACTCAGAAAAAAATAAATTAAAGTCTTGGAGAGGATTAAAAAAAAAGAAAGAAAAAAGAAAGCAAGAACAAAAACACGATACACAGTCAACGTAGAAAGAAAGAAAGAAAGTTTACAAGGGAAAATAGTCAAGTGGAAATATGGCGATAGGTAGTAGGGGAGTCGGTGAAAGAAAAAGATGAAAGAAAAAACAAGGAACGAATAATGAAAGAAAATAAAAACAAGGAAACGAGAAACAAAAAGAGAAAAATATAATGAAAGAGAGGAAGAAGGCTGAACGAAAAGTAAAAGAAAGAAGAGAAAACGAAGAAAGAATGAAAGAAAATGAATGAAAAGAAAAGAAGGCATAAGAAAGAAAAAATAAGAATGAGAGAATAGTTGGAAAAAAATAAAATACTTTTAAATGTGCCAGAGCGAAAGAAAGAAAGAAAGAAAATAACCAGAATAAAAATTTATAAACAGAATTGGAAAAAGAAAAGAAAGTTTGTAAAATCAAAGAAAGACGAACGGAAAACTGAAACAGAGGAAAAATAATTTTAAAAAAGAAAGAAAGATCAATTGGTTATTTTCTTTGAACATGAGAGTAAAAACGTTTTGAAAGTAGCGTTCTAAAAAAGCTGCCATTCTCGTGATATGAGAGACTTGTCAAAGGACCACGCCGAAGTCAGAGACGCCGGTCTGGTATTAGCAGTGTTTTTCGGCAGACGGCAAAATGGCGTCATTCCGGAAGTGCAGCGGCCACCCACCAGTTAAATAAATAAGAAATTTGGCGATATTTTTTTCTTTATTCAAGACTTCCTTTCCCTTCACAGTATTATTTGTTCAGAATGCCTCAAGGAATCACTGAACGCTGAAGGATCTAAAGATCCTTCGCTCGGAGGAAGCAGTTGTGATTTTCTCTGAATTAAGAATCTGTCTAAACAAATTTTCTTCTACAAATAGCCCTCGACAATTTCAAATGGGTAAAGGCTAACTATAAAAGAGTTAGAAATCTTGAATTTAGTGTCTAAATTTTGGAAAGAAAACAGTTCTCTGGTGCACTTGATATCGGCTCGGAACGAGAAATCAGGGAGCCGAGTTCGAATTCCAGCTGAATTCATTGCATTCACTTACGCGCAAATACCCTTGGGAAAGGTATTAATACGTCTATTCCTTCCAGTTATGGGTTAAATAACAGGACAGATTGGGTTCTATAGTTTTGGTCGGCAACCAGTCTACCGCAGAAAGCAATGGCAACCTACTGCGGGATAATCTTCTGCCCAGTCAGTCATGTCTCTTTCGAGACATAATCACCCAAGCGTGTATCACGTATGGCACTTAACTGACTGACTGGCCGGTTCTTTAAGAAGTCACATTTGGTTTTGAAAAGAGAAACACGGTTCTTCTTATGATCGTCCTGATACCCACGATGACTAATATTTTCGGTGTCAAGCCAAGACCCAGACTTGAAGTTGTAAGAATTTAGGTACCTCTGCTCAGATTTTCGATACCTCAATTTAAATTGAATTTTAAAAAATAAATTTTGAAGCTATAATTTTAGCTTTAACTGAAAGCCAAGAAATTAAATTTACTAATTACAGTAAGCAAAATACCCTGGTGTATTTCAAACCGAAATCATATTGTTCAGAATGAAAACATTTAAGGTTTAAATTTTTTTTTTTTAATTTCAAATTTTCCGCCATTTTTCATCGATTGTAGACAGAAGCCAATCCTCGCTTTTAAAAAATCTTACAAAAATAAAATACATCTTTCTGACACATTATTTTATTCAAATTACCGAATTTAAACTTAGCTGAAGTTCCCATGAAACAAGAATTACCTGCTTACTGCCTGAAATTTTTCAAAAGAGCGTTTCTCAATTACGATAGCCTTGTTATCACAGCTGCCATCACCTTATCAGAGGCGTTAACAGTAGCTGGCCAAAAGTATGAAAAACGAATTTAGTACAAAAAGGTTTATATACGGATTTATTTTTCATGTAAGGGAGACAACCCTTGAATCACGTGACCTTTTAATGATAAAGATCGCGTCCGGCCACCCGTACAAACAAAATACGGGTAATCAACACGCAGAAAATTAAAATGCTTTAATTATTTAACAAAAAATGAACACCCTGATTTATAGTAAGCTTTTAGATTTTTCAATTAGTAAATATATTCGCCACACATTAATTTAAAAAAATCTGGAAGAACGATGAGAAGGAAATTTTAAAAAATCTTTGAAACCTTTTAGAAATTACATTCTTGTAAAAATTCATTATTAATCGATCAAATGTTTTTCTATTCAGACTATGATATCATTTTAATTTATGTTTGTAAAAGCAATTAAAAGATTATCTAAATAAAAAATGACATAGTTTTATTGCATTTTTGCAATTCGTAGCAGATTTTCTAAAAATGAGCAGGTTTTGAAGCAAAAATACAGTTGATTAGCATTCCACAATGACTCCTGAATTTAATTAAAATTATCAATATGTTGAGACCTCGTCGCATTTTTCGACATTTCTGGAAATTAATTGGTTGTGGGTAACATATGTAAAATAAATGTTTTTCCAATATTTTCTAAAAATAATTATTTCGAAACTGATTTCAGTCAGTTATGAATAAGTCCTAAAATTTTCATCAAAATCTGACCATTATTTGATTTCTGCAAAAATTTCCAAATTAATGTGTCTTTCGCAGTCAAAAAAATGGCTTTGCGTAATATTATGCCTTGCACTGACGAGAGAAAGAAAGGATTTTCTACCACTAAATGAACCTATTAGAAACAATTAAAACTTTTTTTAAACAATTAAATAATACTTTGATCTATCCTCTTCATGACAGCATAAATATTTTGCCGAGAAAACTTTATTTTTATTTAGTTTGAGGACTTTTCCTTCAGACTATGCTGTTTTTTCAGCTACGTTTTAGATATACCTAAGTAAAATTATATTATGCCGACCTCGCAAGACAAATGAACACCAATATTTAGAAAACAAGGTTGCAAAACTTTTATCGAGTTCAATGCTTTCAGTTCGGATACTGGATTGAACACTCTCGACTGCTGTCATATCTACATTATGCAAAAACATTACACGCTATAAAATATGCCTTTCACTGTCGTGCGCCGATAGCTTGATCGTAGGATTTCTGTCTAGTGACAAATTAGTCGGGTTTCTGTTCCGGCTTGAAGCAAATGGCATATTCAGCTGCACTGATGAGCTGTGGTACAGCGAAACAGGCCTGTATGCGGATGATACACCCCCCCCCACACACACACATATATATATATTAGAAGTAGTACAAACAAATGGGTTTGCAGTTCACTGTTTGTAGTGAATTCCTTTATTTAGAGTGCTCGATACTTAGAACATTATATCTGGTAATGTTTTTATTATAAGTTTATAATATAAACATAGTTTCCTGCAACACAAGAGCCG
Source organism: Ascarosepion bandense (assembly GCA_037127315.1). NCBI lineage: Eukaryota > Metazoa > Mollusca > Cephalopoda > Sepiida > Sepiidae > Ascarosepion > Ascarosepion bandense. The sequence continues at coordinate 4,169,306 of JBBBDQ010000740.1, read as the reverse complement.
GTGTGCTTCGGTACTATCTTATTAGCACCTCGTCAGGCAGTAAAATATGGTTTCTGTTAGGTATCATTATATATAGAAGCTTAAAAACACTGCAATTTTTACCAAATCCAGACAATTAAGGTTGAAGGATTTTTCGGAGGGTTTGTTTCCGTGAACCAATAGAAAATCAGGTCATGATGTATAGGAAAAATTTGATTGTAAGAGTAAATGGTGATAGAGATTTAAAATTGCTTAAGACTCAGTTATTTTCCATGCCAGTGATGAATACATTAAATGATATATATATGTAGCATTAGCAATTCCGAAAAGTTATCGCGTGTCATCGTGAAACGTTTACATCATTGGCATGGAATCAAATTACAATGAAATATATATACTAATCATTTTAGTGTCAGACGTGATACACGTTTAGGTGATCATGCCTATTTCGAAAAATGACTGACAAGGAAAATTTTGCCGCAGTAGGCTGCCATTTATTTCTGTGGTAATCTGGTTGCCAACCAAGGCTATAGAACCAAGTCTATCCTGTTGTTCAAATTATAGCTGGAGGGAGAAGAGATGGATTAATATATTTATTAAGGGTATTTGCAAGTAAGGGAATGCAACAGATTTAACTGGAATTCGAACTCGGCTCTCTGATTTCTCATTCCATTGCACCACAAATACACTCCTCCCATATGCCGGCATTGTCAAATCCAAGTTCATTAGCAATTATTATTATTATTATTATTATTATTATTATTATTTGAGTTTGTCTCTTAGATGTATTAATAATGTAGCATATGTCGGTCTCGATTGTGACGAATGCATATGAAGATGATCTCCCCCAATATCACCGTGTTGTTTCCTTTACTTCAAGCACCCTTCCCAGCGTCAGCGGCAAGCTTGTATTTCTTTTCTCCTCACTCCAGCACTTAAAGAAAATAACATCTCCAGCGTGAACGATCGATGAGGGGCGGCTTATTATCTCTCGATGTTCATCTCCCCCTTGTGTCTTTTGCGGACGTCCTTGAAGCAAAAATGAGGTCGCCGAAGACCAGTTCACCGTACAAACCTTCGGAATCCTTCCATCATTAGACTGTTGCTTTTCGTGTTTTGCCCCGGCGGTGAAGCAACGCTGGAGTGTCTTCTCTAGGGTGCAAGTCTGAGCAGGGTATTATGAGAGATCAGCTGTTAGCCACGCAACACGTCTACCCTCTCCACGTCACCGATGTCGTTCAAGAGAAAGATAGAGTCCATTACCGCTTGGCATCAGCGTCCTCGCAAGAGTTGTCAGGATGATATTCAGTATAACATTAGGCTTAGGGAGCCTGGCTCTGGATTTTTCCGAGGCCTTTCCTATTTTTTTTTTTTAATCATATCACCCCAAGCAAGGCGGTAACGCCACTGATGTGCCGGGGGCTACGTAAGAGTGAAAAGATTAGAAGAGAGAAAGCCGGAAACCACATCCTAAACAGGGAACAAGGGATGAGCCTCTACACCTGTTCAATAGACGTGGGTGGAGTGTGAACCGGCAATAGTTTAGTCTATCTACTCCAATTGAAAGCAAAAAAAGAAAAGTGAAAAGATTGGAAAAGAGAAAACCGGAAACCACGTCCTAAACAGGGAACAAGGGATGAGCCTCTATACCAGTTCAATAGACGTGGGTGGAGTGTGAACCGGGCGATAGTTTATGATTGGGTATGGTCGCAAGGCAGAGGAGGTTTAAAATCAGGATTTTCCTTCTATTCATAGCCACAGATTATGGACACAACACGGTTAGAGAAAATGAAGGCTGGCCCCAGAGGGCAAACAACTAGCAATAATTTGGATGACCTGAACTGAGTGGATGCTGTTTGAAAACCGTAAGCATGAAATTTTGACAGTAATAAATTACGTTTTTTTTAAAAATTGAATAGACCGAAAACAGGTGATGATACTCAGGTGGTTTTAAGAATTAGAAAATTTAAGTATTTCATAGTGAGGTAAGCTCAGTTGACATATTTCCTCTCAATCATCACACACACACACACACACTCACACACTCTTTCTCTCTCTCTCTCTCTCTCTCTCTCTCTCTCTCTCTCTCTCTTTCAGTCACGCTTCCCCCGAGGAACGATGCAACGACGAGTGCCCAACATCAAAATCAGCGATTAAAAAATCAAAAAATCAATCCCGTCATTGATGAAGTCTATGATATAGCGTTGGAGACAACAGAATTGAAACCAGAGACAACTTTTACCCTGAACACTAATCATCAATTAAAGTTACACCACTACTAACCATGGATATATCTTATCCGATTTTAAAAATATCAAAAAAAAAAAAATTAAATATAAATCTTTATTTGATATATTTTACATGCTGGCACTTCAAAATTTGTACTTTGACTTAACATTAATAGGATCTGAAAAACATATTATTTAAGTAAGAAAATATGGTACTGAAAATTTTATTAAATTGTAATTAAAATGGCGTCATTTGCGCTGGGTACTATATACCCATGGTCAGTGTTCTCGGGTTAAATGCATTGCAATATTATTGTTTGCTTCGATTTCTGTTGTATAAACATTTGTTTTTCGGGTCCCAACCGAATGGCTTCGTAACATTTTCCACAGATCTTTTTCGTCAAAAAAAAAAAAAAATAAGATCACACACATTTTATATAAATAAAACTCTTCGTAATGTAGGAGCTGTACTTGTGGGTACAATTTTGTGCAATTCTTTAAGGTACGGGCTACAAGGAAACCCCTTCAATGAGTCTATCAAAACCTTTTCTGATCAAACCGAGTTCTACTACAACTGGAATGAATGATGTTCTCATGCACTTAATTTTTAAAATTTACACTTCAAGATCCCTGTATTTTGATAATTTTTTGAATACAATACAGGAGAGGATGTGCGTTGTGGTGCAGTGGATATCGGCTCGGAACGAGAAATCGGGGAGCCGAGTCCGAATTCCAGTTGAATTCATTGCTTTCACTTACGCGCAAATGCCCTTGGGAAAGGTATTAACCCGTCTCTTCCTTCCAGTTATGGCTTAAATAACAGGATAGATTGGGTTCTATAGCCTTGGTCGGCAACCAGTCTACCGCAGAAAGCAATGGCAACCTACTGCGGGATAATATTCTGCCCAGTCAGTCATGTCTCTTTCGAAACATGATCGCCCAAGCGTGTATCACGTATGGGATTTAACTGACTGAATCACCTTATATATATATATAAAATAAAATAAGTTTCGAAGTTCAAAACCCTTGAATGATCATTTCAACATGAAATCCCTAAGAGTGTTTTCACATTTCATCGGCAACTATCAAATTTCAAAATGAAATAAAAAAGAAATAAAATATTGAATGTTTCCTTATAAAGAAACAGCTGATATTACTACCGGATGCTCGTTGTGGTGCAGTGGATATTGACTCGGAACGAGAAATCTGGGAGCCGAGTTCAAATTCCCGTTGAATTCATTGCATTCACTTACGCGCAAATACCCTTGGGAAAGGTATTAATCTATCTCTTCCTTCCAGTTATGGCTTAAATAACAGGACAAACTGGCTTCTATAGCCTTGGCTGGCAACGAGTCTACCGCAGAAAGCAATGGCAACCTACTACGGGATAATATTCTGCCCAGTCAGTCGTGTCTCTTTCGAGATATGATCGCCCAAGCGTGTATCACGTATGGCACTTAACTGACTGAATACAGGCCCAAATCTATTTCATATCTTTCTCATCTCCCTGGTAAGATTCAAGTAATTATCATCATCATGTTTATTCTATGATCTGTCGGCGTAATAATATTCACGATATGGTGAGTTCTTTTCCCGATTATCAAATCAGGACTTTTTTAGTGGACGATCTGCGTTTCAAAATTCCAATGTACTTTGTCATTCTTATTTTCCAGGACAGTTTCTGGTTTTTGCTGGTGCGATTTGCTCATGTGACAAAACCCCAAACCGTTTTCACAGTTTCTTGTGTATGACTGTTGCCAAATTGTCTTTTTGAGGCCAGCTTTTTACATTCACTAATTATATAATTTTATCTTATTTTTTGTCCTCAAGGACACAAAAGAGTTGGATCCAGTGACTTGACCCAAAATGATGTGAGTAAATACCTGGTCACAACAGAGAAGAAACAACTAAAAGGATTAGAGATTTGAGGGAGATAACTGAACCTTATACACCTGGAAAAAGCATGATTCATGGAACTAGAACAATCTATCCTGTTGAACGAAATAAAGGGTCCATTTCGAAATCCCAAATACCTGAAAAATTGTAGGAACGTACAACGGCCGAAATGTCGTGAATATAGCAACAAAAAAGTATAAATGTCCGAACAATATAAATAGTATGAAACATTTCAATATCTCATCTCAGAAATATGATCATAATATTTTTCAAGGTTTTCTTAGTTTTCTTTTTGGCGCAGTGTCCAGCTAGTAGGGGAAAAACATTCCATTTCACCATGTTCCATGCTTTGTTTGAATATTTCCTTTCAGATTTACTGATTTATTATTATTATTATTATTATTTCTCAACAGTTTCTAAAATAATGTCTAATTTTCAAATTAGAGTTTAGAAATGTGAAATATTTCTATCGTATTTCTACCTCGCCTCAACACCACGTGTTGCTCCATATCTCTGACTTGTGTTGCTGAAGCATCGATGAACTGGAATTGCCCAAATAAAAACAGATTTTTTGTCTCTGAGAAACACGAAAAATTCAAAGAAAATTTCAATCTTCTGTTTACGGGTAATGTTAATCTATATAGCTTTGCAAACACTTCTGTCCTTGTTAGCTTAGACTAGTAGGGAAAAACATTCCGTTTCACCCTGTTTCTAAGAAGAAAAAAAAAAAAGAAAAAAACGAAGGAGGGAAATTTATTTTCCTCTGTAGGACTTGTCAATTTTATTTATACTAAGTACATACTTAATTTTTTTCGGGATGTTAGCAACCCGGTGGGGAAAAAAAATGAAACCTACAAAGAGTCGAAGAACTCTCAAGGAGCCAACGGCCAGCTAACAAGAGGTGGTGTCTCAATAAATTACCGTGGAGAAGGCAACGGGATACCATTCCACTATTTACCCCAAGTTCAATCATGGTTTTTCACTACAAATATATGAAAGCCAACAGCGTGAAGGGGGTTACTTCCAAAGGAAGCAAATCCTCGCTCGGTAAGGATCGGCATGGGCAACAGATATCACTTGACCGTCATCCGGCAATTGTTAGCTCCAATGGCGTAAAGAGGACATTTTGTTCCAAAACTTGTCCCTCGTCCAGGAAGGAACAACATGAGCAACAGGTGTCTCTGGACCGTTAACCTGCGACTGTGCGCAACAAAGAAATAATTACCTTTGGTACATGTAATATCAGGACGCTTAACAACTATGAAAAACTAGAGAATGTCAAGCAGGAAATGGACAGACTGAAGATCAATATTCTGGGAACATGCGAAACCAGATGGCCTAACAATGGAGACCTCAGCAGTGACGCCCACAGGATAATTTATGCAGGAGGCAAAAACAACGAAAAGGGGGTCGGCTTAATACTAGACAAAGAAACAAAGAAATGCGTTCTGGGATACTGCCAGCTTTCAGAGAGAGTCCTCTTGGTTAAACTGCAAGGAAAACCCTCCAATATAGCTATCATAGTAGTTTATGAAGCAACAACGCAAAGCACTGTGGAAGAAATAGAATAATTCTACTCCATACTGGACTATGCCAAGGCTCAGTGCAAAAGCCAAGAAATTAGGATTATAATGGGTGACTTGAATGCCAAAGTAGGTAAAGAAAGAGGAGACACGACCGGCAACTTCGGACTAGGAGTTCGTAACGAACGAGGAGAAAAATGGGTTCAATGGTGTTCAGCGAATGACCAAGTAATAAGTAACACCTGGTTTGAAAAAACACCCAAGACGTCTATGGACATGGAGAAGCCCAGGAGGCGACACGAAGAACCAAATAGACTACATAACTATAAACAAAAGATTTAGAAACGCAATGGTTCAGTTTAAAACTTATCCAGGTGCCAACTGCAGAAGCGACCATGCCCCAGTCATCTGCAAACTAAGGATAAAACTCCGGTGAATGAAGAAGCTTAGCACTGCACCAAGACTGAAATACAACACGCTCGTAAGTGACCTTAACCTGCAGGAAGAAAACAAAAACAGCGTGAGAAAGAAATATGAAGAACAAATTGGAAAAGAACACTGGAAATGGGACTCACTAAAGGAAGCGAAGTCGATATTAGCAAACAATATTGCTCCAAAGGAAATCAGACGTAGAAGAAAAAACGAGTGGATGACTGAAGAGATTCTCGACATGATACAAAGAAGACAAAAGTAACGCCAAAACATGGAAGGGAATACTGGAAACTAAACAGGGAGATAAGAAACAAATGAAGACAGGCTAAAGAGGAATGGCTCACCGACAAATGCGCAGAGGAAGAGAGACTGAGCAGGACCAATAAAGCACATATGCATAAAGAGATGAGAGAACTGACAGGACAAAATACCTGCTACTCAACAGGATGCATAAAATCCAAGGATGGAACAATAATATTGGAGAAAGAGGAAACACTCAAGCGATGGGAAGAGTATATAAAGGATCTTTTCCGCGACAGGAGAGAGCAACCGAGAATACACAAGGAGAAGGACGGACCGGAAATATTAAAGACTTTGTGGAAGCTGCAATTACCAAATTGAACAGAAACAAAGCAGATGGTCTAGACAACATTATAATAGAGTTGCTGATAGCCCAGGAAGAATTCGACATAGAGAAAATTACAGCAATAATAAACGAAATATATAACAGTGGAATAATGCAAGTCGATTTTTATAGCACTGCCGAAGAAGCCAGGTGTAAAAGAGTGCGAACTACACAGAACTATCAGCTTTATGAGTCACATTACAAAACTGATTGTCAGAATCTTGATGAATAGAGCGAGAAGAAGAAAAGGACCAGAGATAGGACAGGAACAGTGCGGGTTCGTCAATGACACTGGAACAAGGAACGCTATATTTATGATTAGGATGCTCTCCGAAAGGGCAATACAAATGAAGGACTTGTACCTATGTTTTATTGATTATGCGAAGGAATTCGACAAAATACACCATAAAGAATTGATGGAGATGCTCAGCAAACTCCACATTTTTGACTAATCAAGAATCTCTACTGGCAGCAAACTGCCTGCATACGGACTGATAACAATTTCAGCAGATTGACAAAGATAAAAGGAGCGTAAAACAGGGATGTGTCTTTTCGCCGGATCTCTTCAACTTGTACAGCGAGAATATTTTGAGGACTATAGATGCTACACTAGCCTTAGTTATCGGGGGCCACAATTTGAGCAACATAAGGTATGCAGATGATACAGTGCTGATTGCAGACACGGAAAGAAAACTGCAAGACCTCCTACAGAAGGTAGCTGTGGAGATTGACAAAAAAGGACTACAAATAAACTTTAAGAAAACTGAATGCATGGTCATCAGCAAAAAGAGCAACCCAAAATGTCAAATACAGGTGGGGGATACCAGAATCAAGTAAATACAAAAATTTAAATACCTATGAAGTGTTCTAACAGGAGACGGAAAGTGATACACAGAGATCCGAAGGTGAATGGGCATGACGAAGGACGCGTTCCAGAAGCTGAGTAAAGTACTATGACACAGGAAAAATTCCCTAGAAACAAAGAAAAGACTGCTTGATTGCTCTGTGATGTTAGTTCTTCAATACGGCAGTGCATGCTGGACAATATTATCGAAAATGAGGAAAAAAAATTGAAGCAACTGAAGTCTGGTTTTACGGAAGGATTCTGCGAATATCATGGACCGAACGTGTGAGCAATGATGAGGTTTTGGAAAGAATGGCATTGAAAAGAAAACTAATAGTGAGCATCAGGGAGAGACAACTGAAGCTCCTGGGAGAAAATAATGACACAGTGAAGATGTTGACGTTCCACACTACTTCAGACAAAAGGTTAAGAAGGAAACTCCCAATCAATTCTGGAGAGAATGATAACAGTTAGCTAACTTGAGGAAAGTATTTTTTCAGAAAAATTGCTTTAAAGAAAGATTTCATAAATTTGAATTAACTGTTAGTTGATCAATAAAAGCTAAAGTTTTTATCATGAAGAAACGGCTAATAAAGGGTGTCCATAAAGTTCGTGCGCACTATAAAAAATTATAACTTTATTTGTATTTGCGATAGAAATAATTTGTAAAAAGGATTAGAAAGAAGTCAATCTATATTTTTTAAGGTTTTATTGAAATTTTATTTACGTTTCCACATGTCCGCCATCATTAGCAATACAAAGGGTTATACGATTTTGCAGTTCACGGAAAACATTTGCCAACTGATTTACAGTAATGACTGAAATCACATTAATTGTTTTAGATTTCAAATCTTCTAATGAACTAGATTTGGTTGCATACACAATTGTTTTCACATGTCCCCATAAAAAATATAATAGAGTCAAATCTGGCGAACGTGGAGTTCAATAAAATGGCCCACCTCTTCCGATCCATCTGTTAAGAAATTGCTGATTAGAAACCGTCTAACACGCAGAGCAAAGTGACAAGGAGATCCATCTTGTTGAAACATTAAACTATATAAGATTTTAACAGATTATTTCTATCACAAATACAAATAAAGTTATAATTTTTTAAAGGACACACGGACTTTATGGACCCTCTGTATTACGATTAATCATCTGTGTTGTCTTTGGGATGAAAAACTTTGTGAATGGTTACCTAGTTTGTTTAACCGTTTGCTTGAGTTCATTTATAGTCTAACCCAAGAGGAAAATTAGGTATTTCTTTATCGATACAAGTGTTCACTCCGTTTGGTTTCAAGTATTTTACTTATCTTCCAAAGATATTTTTCTTCATTTCAATTCTTCTGTATTTATTTTGTTTCATGTTTTTTGCTTGTAACCTACACCATTTAAACAGACCTTGTCCAAGAACTTATAATAATTATCTGCGTTTATCTTTTTTCTGTTCACTTAAGCAACACCAGTTTCAAATATTTTTAAATGGGGTTAATCTACTTTTATTGTTCATAATTCTTTCTAAATTTTCTTTCGCACTTATTTTTACATTCTTAAAGCTTAGAGGTAGCGAGGAAAGCGAAAAGAAAGAACTACACGAAAACTGAGTGTATGGCCATCAGTGAAAAAAGGGACCCAAAATACCAATTAGAGGTACAGAAATTTAAATAACTAGGAAGTTTTCTTACATAACAAGAAAGTACGTGTTGGCATGACGAACGACGTATTCCAAAAGTTGAATAGAGTATTGAGAAGAAAATTTCATTGGAAACAAATTTCATTGGAAACAAAGAAAAAGAAAGTTGGACTGTTACTGTATGTTTGTCCTATGTTGGACAATTTACCCAAAGATGAAGGAAAGACTCCAAGCAACAGAAATGTGTTTCTACGAACAGATGCTGGACCAAACATGCAAGCAGCGACGAGGTTTTGGAGAGGATGGAAACGAAAAGCAAACTTATACTTAAAATAATGAAGAAACAGCAGAAGCTTTTGAGCCACGCAATAAGGAAGGAGTGCTTGTTGAGCCTGATACTTAGAGAGGAGATAAAGGAAAAGAAAGACGGGTGAAAAAAGCATGTGACATACTCGATAAGATTAAACAAATGGGTGACAGAGCAAAATTTGAAAGAAATAACAGGAGAGCATATATTTAGCGCAATAAGAGACAAGAAGAGGTGGCGAGCCATGATCGCCTACGTCCTGAAAGGACACGGTCCATAAAAGAAGAAGAGTTTTATCGCTGCTTGTAATTTCTTTTTAAATTCTTGCGAGCACGTATATTACCATATAAACACTCACATGAATACAGACATGCATATACACACACACATAAACAGCCACTGCTATTCGCAATATGGCAGAAACCATTCCTGAAATCGTAATAACTCTGCTGTATCCATAAAATTTAATCAAGTCTTTTCCAACAGTGTTTACTACTACCTTTGGCGTCGTCTCTTGTTGTGCATCTTGTCCATTTCCAGATTTATCTTTCAATCACTTCTGTGAATATTTATTAGCTACCTCACTAGAACAAGATGTTACACAAGGTCGAAGTTTAATGTGGGGAGCCTGAACGCGCACGCACGGGCAACCGCTGGTCGCGTGGTCTCGGTGGCGGCCACAGATCCTCCCCTTTGGTGCAATGGGATGGCGCTGCCTCGGGACACTGTTCCCCGCGACCAGGAACATCTCAGTTTGACTTTTCTCAAAAGCATGTTTGTCCAACGGAGACACACTCTGCCTGAGGATAGAGACGCAAATGACAGAAGATGATCCCTACCGGCAAAAAGGCCAGCTTTGTTATGCCCTACACTGCTGTTCACTTGTGCTTTCTCTGCTTTTCTGCATTTCCTTTTAGCGCGCATTTTATGTGATAAAAATCATAAAACTTGCTTTTATAGTCTACTGAGCTCATGCAGTATTTTGCTCAAGTACGACACTGGATGTGCGTTGTGGTGCAAAAGATATCGGCTCGGAACGAGAAATCAGAGAGCCGAGTTCGAATTCCGGATGAATTCGTTGCATTCGCTTACGTTGAAATACCCGTGGAAAAGGTATTACACGGTTGCTTCTCCCTCCATCTATGAGTTAAATAGCAGAGCATATTAGGTTCTTTAGCTTTAGTTGGCAACCAGCCTACTACATAAAGTAAAGGTAACCTATTTCGAGAAAATCAGCCCAGTCAATCATGTCTCTTTCAAGTGTGTATCACATATGACACTTAACTAACTGACGACACGTTTACATGTATTGATTTGGGACGATTATTATTTTAACTCTTCCTCACATGTAATACGCACGATTCAATATATCAGTCCCTGATCCATATAAATGAGTGCAGTCGAATATTTGGAAAAAAGTTTATTCATTAAAATCTGCGTCTAATATTCTGAAAAATAAAGTAAAAGTTGTTTAATATAAAATTAAATTTCAGTTTAAAACTTATTATGGCAAAACTGATCGTTCATTAAAGACTAGAAGATTGTAAGTATACATTGACTATTCATGATAATCTTTAATCATATTAACAAAAGACGGGTTAGATAAATATATCGTCAATTCAGATCAGCGTAAAATAATGTGAAGGGCTACATTGGTCGCCCAAAATTATCTGTTGATCTCAGAGAGTAATTTTTATATCGATGTACTGAGTAAAAATTGGCTCAAATACACTAATGCAACCCTAAGGAGGTTGATTTGTTATTTTATTTATTCTATTTATTTATTTGTTATTTTATTTATTCTATTTATTTTTTTTTTTTTTTTGCGATTTATTAACCCTTTGAAAGTTATTCGCAAATTTTGATTGTAACAATTCTTTTTAAATAATAATGATTTAGTTATACAAATCTTACTAATTAACCCATATCTGGAGAAGAAGGAGTAGATTCATACATTTCCTAATGAGATTTGCGCGTAGGCGAATATAACGAACTCACTGGGAATTTGAACTCGGCTCTCCGATTAAGAATTCCGAGCTATTATCCATTACACCACTCGCACATCCAAACCTACAGCACTTTTTATTCTCAAGCGGTCACCCATCTAGGTGCTGACTAGGTTCTTGTGTGATTGTATAGGAACCGCCGGTGTTTCAAAGGAATGCGGCTGTAAGCTATAAAGAGAGTATGTCATTAAAAAAAATTGTGCAACGTTTTTAGGAAAGAAAACTACAGGTCGTCTCCCGACCTGTATATTCGAGAAATTATTTCATTTGCCGGCACTATTCAGCGTTGCCTGATCAGCTCTGTAGCTCAATCGGTTAGAGCACGTCGATAACGATAATTTAACGAAGGTTTCCTGTGCCTAGGAGGACGCAGGTTCAGATCCTGTTGGAGAGTGGATACTTTCTTTAATAAGATTTTTCAAATATTTTTGCTGGTTGGTGAAAATAAATAAACGTACATTTTATTCAAAGATGACTATCCAATAAAAATAACGTTTAAAACAATTTTGGATCTGACGAGCCGCGATAATAACATCAAAGCGGTGAAATATGTATTATCCATTGTAATAATCGAAAATACTTTATAAATTATATTACTCTGTTAAATTAAATAAATGAATTTAACATTAAGTTCTCTTCAGTTCGTCTCTTTTGGAATTTACCTGGATTACATACCAAGTGTACTATGTTACATATATAGTGTAATTCAGTCAGTTAAGTGCCTTACGTGATGAATGCATGGGCGATCATGTCTCGAAAATAAAGCTATTTTTTCGCTAAATATTTCATGCAGGAAATCAACTGTCTTTAATTCATGTGGCATTAATGTAACTTTTCCTCTAAAATAAAATGCCTACACTTTTAAATATTCTTCGAAAATTTCTAAAATTCATTTAGTCAACAAAAAATCTAAATTTTCCCCCCGTAATTTTTAAACAAAAACAAAAGCAATGTTGTTTACAATGTTACACAAAACATCAACTCACGTTTACGCAAAACAAAAAAAAAAACAAAAAAGAAGATTTTTTTAATGGAATTTTTTAACAATTTTTAAACAACAATTTTTTATATGATTATTTTTTATATAACTGAACTTTAAAGTGATACGGCGACTACAAACGCTCGGAAATCACAACACGCTGCATTAATCATCTAATTAAAAATGTTCTGAGTTGCACGGGCAACGCCAGGCTATGATGCTAGTTTATATATAATCACAGAATCGGGCAATTCATGTTATAGTTTTACTCCTCGTCATGTAGTTAATAAACCATATTTCTCTTCCACTCAATAAAAAATTCCTCACTTAATTTTTCTTCAGCAAGAACCTGGCTTTTCACAATTGCTATAAAAGTGTAGAATTTCAAGAGAATCTTGTAGAAAACAGAATATGCTCCAAATTCCTGTCTGCCTATGAACCTAAGAATTTTACATCAATTTCGCATATCTTTGCGCAGACAAATATGCAACTAGTTTTTTTTTTAATTAAATATTAAAATATAATAACACTGTATGGGTAATGATAACAAACATGGCCGACCGGTTAATAGTCTGAGAAATTTAATCGGAGAAAAATATCTAATCTTCTTTGCACTAATACCCTTAGGAAAAGCAAGAATCATCATTTCACAGCAGATCAGGTCAAGGATTTCACCCTTCAGCTGGTATCTTGTAACCCAATGCAACTCGTCACATTGTTCTCGGAGGGAAAATGACTACGTTCAAGAAACCCCTTTAACTATTTCTAAAAATGTCATTGATGTCTAACTAGAGTTAGCAGATCACATTAACACCCACCCAGAATATACCCATGTATAGCTCAGCCTACTGAAGAATAATATATGAGGTGTTACTGAGGCTAGTCTACATCCTGGACTTGCCCTAGCGTTGCTGCCACTCCTCGCAAGCTGAATTTTCGGCACCCTTAAAAGTATTTGTTTTTTTTATTTTCACCGGGAAAAATGAAAACAGCGAATAACTAGTTTATTATACAATGTACAAATTAATACAAACTACAAAACAAAAAAAAACAAACAAAAAAACAAAAAAACATTTATTATGCTACCTAAAACATTTTTATTATTTAGCTAAAATTGGCTAATAAACTAATGCAACCCTAAGGAGGGTGTCTTATTTCTCTTTTTTTTTATGATCTATCAACCCTTTGAAGGTTGTTTAACACCATAAAAAATTTAAATTGTAAGCATTCTTTTTTTTTAGCATTCTGCAAATCTTTTCATAATATTTTCTACAGTCAGTCAGTTAAGTGCCATACGTGATACACGCTTGGACGATCATGTCTCTTTCGAGACATGACTGACTGGGCAGATGATTATCCCGCAGTATGTTGCTATTGCTTTCTGCGGTAGACTGGTTGCCGACCAAGACAATAGAACCCAATCTGCCCTGTTATTTAACCCACAACTGGAAGGAATAGACGGATTAATACCTTTCCCAAGAGTATCTGCGCGTAAGTGAATGCAGTGAATTCAGCAGGATTTCGAACTCGGCTCCCCGATTTCTCGTTCCGAGCCGATATCCAATGCACTACAACGCATATCCCTTTCTACAAGATCATTTTCTATTGGCAAAATGTCCAAAGAATTTAATCTGTCTTGAGTCACGGATGACCACAAGTATGATCCCAAACATATGATATGCCGGCATGATGGCGCCGCAGGCCTGAGTTTTTATTTCCTTGAGCTAGCCTTGCTTGAATCATACTTCATGGTATAAAATGGCCTCGTTTTAAACTATACCCCACTTAACTCTAATGTTACCTGATGGATCCAGTCTACAAATGGCTAATAATTATTGATATGAAGCCATTCAATGGTAATTAGGTAGCTACGTGTCGACGGATCTCACCGGATCTATTCAGCAGAACTTATACAGAGAAAAAATTCCGAGAGAAATAAAACCTTTGCCAGGATTCGTCATTGGTGGCCACAGTTTCTTTAATGTAACATACGCAGATGACACATAGCAGACACGAAAAAAAGAATGCCGGACCTCTTACAGAAGGTGTTATATAGCAATAAACAGACAAACACGGGTGTATATAAAAATATATGACTTATATTTTTTATTGACGACGATGGACCGTGTCGCCTAGTGGCAGGAGTGAGAGAGCGCTCTTCTAAGGGTTGACATGGGGTTCGACGTGGTGACGGGGGGTTCGACGACGGGAGTGTAATCTCTCTTCTTACTCGTCTAGCTTCTTCTTCGACTTCTCGAGACTTCTGGTCTTGTCTGGCTCTCTGCCTAGACTCGTCTGTCGAGACTGACTGCCTGCCGAGGCTGACTGGGACTCGACTTCTCTTCTACTGTCGACTTCTGGAGACTCGTCTAAACTGATTCCAAGACTGTGTTTTTCGCAGTCTTTATATATCTTCCAAAACCGGAAATTGTTTCTTCCGGTTTTTTCTTGATCACGCGACGCCTACGCGACGCCTACGTAAATTCTCAGAGACCCTGTCTATTTCCGCTCTGCCGGAAATAGGGTCAAAGTGACATCCGCTACTTTTCATCAACCGGGAACGCCCACGCTTCCTCAGCCTTCTTCGGTCGGGCCAGATTATTATATTACAAAGGTAGCACCAGAAAGCGAGAAGAAAAGACTAAGCATAAACTTCAAGAAAACTGAATAGTTATCAGCAAAAAGAAAACTGTGTGGTCATAAGCAAAAAGAAGATTCCAAAATGTCAACTGCAGATCGGAGAAACTAAAACAAAACAAGTAAAAACATTTAAATACCTGGGAAGCGTGCTGACAGAGGAGAGAAAGTGCGATGTTGACATCCAATGAGGCATTGTCATGGACAAGGACGGATTTCAAATACTAACCAGAGTATTGAAAGACAGGAAAATCTCATTGGAAACAAAGAAGAGAGTGCTGGTTTGTTATGTGATGTCTGTTATTCTGTATGGCAGAGAATGTTGGACGATATCATCAAGGATGAAGGAGAGGCTCAAGGCAGCAGAAATGTGATTTTACAGAAAGATGCTGAGGATACAATGGACTGAGCAAGTGACTAACAACGAAGCGTTGGAGAGGATGAAAACAAGAAGAAAATTCATACTTAACACACGGAAGAGACAGATGGAACATGTAATGAGGAAGGATGGCCTAGAAAATTTAATACTCACAGGACGAATAAAGGAAAAGAGAGAAGGGGGAAAACAGCGCAAGACGTACTTGATAATTCTGAGCAAATTCGTAGCAGAGCGGGGTTTGTGAGAGATACCCAGGATAGAATGTTGAGAGTGACAAGAGACAGAGCCGAGTGGAAATCCATGATCGCCTACGTCCTGAAGAGACACGGCACATGAAGAATAAGAATCAAAATTAAAAAGAATGCTCAAAAGTACAGAAGATCCTTTATAATAAATCTCATTGTGGTCTATAAACTGCGATGGGTAGATTGTTGCCATTTTGTATTTTTAACTTCGCGCATGCGCGTTGTTTGGTTCTTAATTTTGTCGACTGCACAGTATAGTAAAGTTAGTTTGGTACCCTCTGTGAGAAAGTGTACAAGAAAGTAATTCACCTGGCGAGAAATTTAGAAAAGGGTACGCTGTACTGCTTGTCATTCGCGCCTGAAGCTCTTGCACGAATATTTCTGTGTTTGGGTGTCAAACTGAGAGGATTCGGAAAGAGTTCTTCTTCTTTTTCTTCTTCTATTTGTCCTGTCCTTTCAGGACGTAGGTGATCATGGCTTTTCACGTCTCCCTATCCCTGGTTACTCTTATCACGCTTTCTCCTGTTACACTACGCCACCCTCGTTCCATCATCCACCAGATCAGACCCTATCTCTTTTTTCCCTTTATCTGGCCAGTTAGTATCAGGTTCTCTAAACCCCCCTCCTCATTGCATGTCCCAGAAACTTTAGCTATCTCTTCCTGATGCTCAGTATGAATTTCCTTTTCGTTTCCATCCTTTCCAAAACCTCATCATTGCTCACATTCTCGATCCATGAGATTCGCAGCATTCTTCTGTAAAACCACATTTCAGTTGCTTCAAGTTTTTCCTTCGTCTTTGATGATAATATCCAGCATTCACTGCCATATTGAAGAACAGACATCACATAGCAATCAAGTAACCTCTTTTTTGTTTTTAGCGAAATTGTCCTGTTTCTTAATACTTTACTCAACTTCTGGAATGCTTCCTTCGATATGCCAATTCGCCTTCGGATCTCTGTGTCGCACTTCCCCTCTTCTGTTAGAACACTTCCAAGGCATTTAAATTACATGACTCTAATGATGATTACAAATATGTTTAGAGTGATAACTCGTGATGGTGAAGTTATGCCTCCATTCATCTTTCCACAGGGCCTCAACACTAAAATTCTGCTCTGGATCAAGAGAGCTTCTGCTTGAAGGTCCTAATTTCTGTCAACAAGACTCTGCATCATACCACACAAGCAGGAGAACCCATTCATGACTTTCAGATAGTTTCTGCTATCGCATCACCCCTTACATCTGACCATTTAATTCCCCAGTCGGCAAATACCTTGATTATTATGTGTGAGTTGAAGCCAATTGTAATTTTTATTGAATAAATTTACTCAACATAATTTAAAATGAACTCTGCACCATACAAGTAGAAGAACCCAAATATGGCTGCCGAGAGAGAGAGAAAAAGAGAGAGAGAGAGAGAGAAGAGAGAGAGAGAAAAGAAAGAGAGAGAAAAGAGAGAGAGAGAAACCGAGACAGAGAGAGAGAGAGAGAAAAGAAACAGAGACAGAGACAGAGAGAGAAGCAGAGACAGAGACAGAGAGAAAAGAGAGAGAGAGAAACAGAGAGAAACAGAGACAGAGAGTGAGAGAAAAGAGAGAGAGAGAGAAACAGAGACAGAGAGAAAAGAGAGAGAGAGAGAGAGACAGAGACAGAGAGAGAAACAGAAACAGAGAGAGTGAGAGAAAAAGAGAGAGAGAAACAGAGAGAAACAGAGACAGAGACAGAGAGAGAAACAGAGACAGAGAGAGAAAGAAACAGAGACAGAGACAGAGAGAAAAAGAGAGAGAAACAGAGACAGAGAGAGAAAGAAACAGAGACAGAGACAGAGAGAAAAGAGAGAGAGAAACAGAGACAGAGAGAGAGAAAAAAACAGAGACAGAGAGAGAGAAAAACAGAGACAGAGACAGAGACTGGAAAGATTAATACCACTATAACATTAGTCACTTAGCTGATTGATGTTATATTTAGCAGGAGCTTTGTCGAGTTTGGAAATAGTTCTTGGTCAAGGTTATCATAAACAGCTACAGGCATTTTATCTGGAAGAATAGACTTCATAGAATTATGGCTTTTGATAACTGGAAACTTTCCGAGCCGAAGTCAAGATAACGCAAAATCTGTGCTCTGTGACAGTGTGGGTGAATCACTCTTATCAACTAACGTGGTGTTCATTGTAAAAACTGGTATTACTTGGGTTTGTTGTCGCATCTAAATGCCTCATTGACCGCTACGCTACATGGCTTCGCGGCAATTTGCATCCACTTATGGAGTCTATGGATTCCAACATCGATTAGTTATTCCAATGGGACAATGTACCGTGTTATCGATTCCAACGTAAAAAGAAAACATTCTGAAGATTTCCGACGAAGGCTCTAGCCACCTCGTTTACACGATGAGTCGAACCGATCATTTATGTTTTAGTGGGGTCGCTTTGGACACACTACCTCTTCCTTCAAATATCGTGGTATTATGAACAGTTACTAAGGCGGCACAGTTTAATATCTCTCCAGTAGTCACCTGACGCTTTTAGACTCGATTACCACATCAATTTGCTCTAATTCGCCAGGTTACTGGTGTCCTACACGATACTAGGCTCCTATCGCTTGATTTTAGCTCGTCAGTATATAAAACAATGTCATTCTAATATATAATCACATCGCTTTCTTATTTTATCATTACATTTCGACCAAGACCGCTTTGTTATTTCTCACTTGTCTAATTTATCCGGTTAAGAATTAATCAGTTAAAATTTATCAATAAAAAAAGGTAATTAAACAGTGGAATAAAAACAATATGTCATCTCAGAACATAAGAAATCGAAGAAAAGTCAACAAATTCAACGATCGAAATGTTACGATAAACACATGAAGAATGTCAAAATATCAGTTTTCGAAATTGTCTTGTACATTTAAAATGATATCGAATTCCTATCCAAATATGCCAAATTTATATATATATATATATATATATATATATATATATATATATATGTCATTCGCAGACCGATGTGTTTCGCTGCATCACAGCTCATCAGTACTGTTAGAATCCGATTGCTTTTAACCCAGGATTGAAACCCGACCAAAGTGGCGTCAGACGTGCGATTCTACCTCTGGGCCATGGGCGCTTGGTAGATGAAGGCAGACTTTTTAGCATGTATATTATCATTATACACGCCCAATAGCCAGAGTGCTCTAATTCATTAGTGAATTAGCGATGCGTACATGCCAGAGTAGCTACTGTTTTTCGAAGTCTACCATTCTACCAGAGTGCTCAATATGTATAAACCTTAAAAGCACACACACATTTATATATATATATATATATATATATATATATATATATATCAATACAC
This sequence comes from Ascarosepion bandense, assembly GCA_037127315.1. Taxonomy (NCBI): domain Eukaryota; kingdom Metazoa; phylum Mollusca; class Cephalopoda; order Sepiida; family Sepiidae; genus Ascarosepion; species Ascarosepion bandense. The sequence goes on along the minus strand of JBBBDQ010000740.1, from coordinate 4,150,246 downwards.
ATATATATAGAGAGATACATATATAGCTACATATGCACACCTACACATACATATATATATATATATATAGAGAGAGAGAGGGCCATATACACTTATATATATATATATATATATATATATATATATAGTCATCCGCAGACAGATCTGTTTCGCTGTATTTCAGCTCATCAGTACGGCTTAGACTCCGTTCGCTTCCTAACCCAGGATTGAAACCCGACCGAATACATATATGGTTGGTTGGTTGGTTTAACTCCTCATAGGTCATTTCATGCTGAAAATTAATTTAATTAATTTTCTTGGTAGTTTTGAAGTAATTAAAATGTATCTTAGTCTGCTTTAAAACATTGCTAATTGTATAGACTACCACATTAACTCTTTCACTTAAATCAGAGAATGCTTTTTCAAGCATAGCAGAAAAGAAATGTGCAAAGAGAAGAGGAGAAAAAGGCAACCTTGCTTCGTGCCGTTGTAGACAAAAAAGGCGTCCGATTTCTCACTTCCTGACCTTACAAAAGCTTTCATTCCTTCGTGAAAAGAAATAATAACACGGAGCATTATTTTTCTTCTTTTTGACAAAACTTTTCAAAGTGCTGTTCGAGATACAGTATCTAAAGCTTTTGTGAAGTCTACAAAAGCAACGAATGAATCCTTATTTTGTTCCCGTGACTTCTTCTGAGTATGCCGGAGGCAAAAAATCATATCCACAGTTCCTCTACCGGATCAAAAACCGCACTGGGTGTCCAGCAGTGCCGAATCTGAGACAAATTCATTAAGCCTATTCAGGATAATACGAGCAAGTCAGTAACTGGAGTTAAAACCGTAACTAACGAGTTATAACACTAGCGACGAGAAATCGAGATTTATACGGAGTAATAATTTTTTTTTTTTGCGTCCGCGCACATAACAGTGAGGGCAAGAAATTAGAATCACATTGAATTAATTTTTTTTTCTGTCCTGTGTGTAAGAAAAACAGATATTCTTAAATATGGAAATGGTAAAAATACGGCAAGATCAACAATATCAGTTGTTAGAACTCCAGAAACAACAACAAAACTTAATTGTAATAATACAGAAGATAACAGAAAATTATGTACTTTCTTTAGCTCCCGACGCGGTGGCAAATGCCATAGTTGAATTCAGAAAAAATTTCAGATCATAAATTATCCTTTCTGCTTATTTTAGAAGATACGAACAAATTTACAAATAAGAATGCAGCGACAGAAAAGACGAGAACAAAAGACTTTTGTTCAGAAAGATAGCACCAGTAGAGTATGAAAAATACTGTAATTTTGTAGTACCGAAAAATACTGTAATTTTGTAGTACCGAAAAATACTGTAATTTTGTAGTACCGAAAAAACAAGAAGAGATTTGCTTTGCAGAGAAGATACATACTCTGACTACAATTTTTAGCGAGAAACGTTCGTTATTCAATACTCATTGAAAGTGTATGAATCTGATGAGAAAAGAAGACAAAGAGTTTCTCACATATACTGGAATCGTTAGTAAGAAATGTGAAAGGTTCAAATTAAATCCGCTGATTCCGCATATGTTTAAAGCCCTAATTTTTGTTCAAGGTTTAATGGCGAAAAAAAAAAGACGCAGAAATACGTTCCTAAGGAGACTAGAACAGAATCAGAATCTAACACTACAAAAAAATATCGGACGAATGTCAGAGAATCCAAATTCTGAGAGGCAATGCCGAGGAAATTGGAGAAAAAAATGCACATATTTACAAGCTAAAGAAAATGTTGTAAAAGAAAAATTTGAAGCCGTAGGGAGATGGTTAATGTTTGTTTTGATTCGTCCTTGTGTCATACTTAACCGAAATCCCTACAACTTACAAGTTTTATCCAGAGTTCTAATCATCAGAATTATCAGAAAGTTTTCGTCGTTATCAGAAGGTTGAGGCTGGTTGTAGTTTGGAGATTGGAATGTGTGGATCAGTAGAAGAGTGGAATAATAAAATATATTTCTTTTTTAATCATTTCACCCCAAGCAAGGCATTCCACTGCCACTATTGCGCTCGGGGCTACATAGGGGAAGGTAAATAGAAAGAGTGGTTAGATATAGGAAATGTCAGAAGGAGGGTGATAGATAGTTGAAGAGTGTTTGAAAGAATGGAAGCGAGTTAGTTTGTTAGGAGGTGTCTATTGACCTTACATTTAAACTTCTGGAGATTGTAGCCGTCGGGGAAGCAGTCATGTGGAAGGGAATTCCACAGTCGGGAATATACATTTTTCATGCTAAAATAGTAATTCATTAAAAGAAATGAATAACAAAAGTTGTAGAAGTTAATGTTCAATTAGAAACATTATTAAGATGTTAAGGGTAGAGTTTGTGTTCAGTGATAACGTTATGTGTATCGAGATTTGTAGAAAATGTTCGTAGTAGTAATTGTTGAAAGAGTATATGCGTACGCACGTATGTTTGTATGTATGTATTCAGTAGGAATGTCTTTGAATGGAGAAGAAGTAAAAGGAATCAGTACACGAGAAATAAGGAAAAGAGAACCTGACCTAATCTCCGGGTCGATTTGAAATTGTACTCGAAGTTACATTTTAGTGTTGTCTTTCCCGCTGCTTCCATCTGACTGACTTACTGACTGACTGACGCTGATCGGGGCCTTTTTATTGTCATTAGATTTTTCGCACTGACTCACGAAGTCCTCAAGTCTTGCAAGTCGCTCCCATTGGTCAAAAATCGATTTAACATCTACTTGCGAAATCTGGTTTCAACTTTTTCTTTAAGCACATAGTCAATTTTTTTCTTTTTGGGAAAACCAGGATTTCTCACGTCATTGTGAATTTTTGTAAAAGTGAAGAAGATTTCAATTTTTAATTCCCTATCCCACTACAAATTAATCCATGTTTCAGTTGGTGAACGTTACATCTCGGAGATGACTGCCCCTTTAAGAATTTAAACTGCTATAATGGGGAAAATAGAACGTAAAAAGTTACACTTTAAGAATAAAGAAAAAGTTCTCACAGAAAAAATTCATACACAGTGTCGCAACGGAAAAATAATTATAGAAAACCAAAGAAAATATGTATATGTGAAAATTAATAGTGTGGACGTAAAAACGCAACTAGACACTAGTAATGGTATCACAATAATAAACGAAAACCTCATGTAAAGCAAACGGAAAACCGATATTAAAAAGAACCTCGAAAAAATCACAAGTGTCATGGCGGGCGAGAAATTAGTTGTTATTGATTAAATGACTTGCAACATTTCGTAACAAGCGCGTAAAAGCTAAAGATTATATGTTAAAAAATATTACAAACTTATTCCGTACTGAGTGGATAGAATTATCTGAATCGTGTGATTTACCTAAAAATATTTATTGCAAAAATATAAGTGGAAATGCTACTAGTTAGAAAAAAAAAGTTAAAAGAAACAACAAAACGAGTAAGGTTTTTGTACACTTCTTTTGATTTATCATGTGAAATAATATTCGGTATTCTTTGTTACATATTGTGTTATCATTTGCTAATTTTGTTGCTTTTTCTAAATATTGAGAAATTGTTTATCCAGTAAAAGAACAAGGCTCATTAGAGAGTAATGACAAATTAATTTCTATGGGGAAGCTTTAGGAAGATAGTACTTTTCAAAACCAATTTTCTTTTGCTTTTGAAATGATTAGTATTTCTGCTTTTCAGCCCTCTGCCAAGAATCAGTGTTTTTCTACACTCCCTGTCGATTGACCTAGGAATTACCAAAGTTAACGACTAGATGGGTGACTGCTTGGGAATACTATGTGCTCTAAGTATGGATGCGCAGGTAATGCAATGGATAACGACACGGAATTAGAATCTGTTTCAATTTCAGTCAGGTATGTTACATTCACTTGCATTCACTTACGCACAAAAACCCTTGGGAAATGTATTAATCCATCTCTTTCCTCCAGTTATGGGTTAAATACCAGAACAGATTGGCTTATATAGCCTTGGCTGGCAACTAGTCTACCATAGAATGCAATGCCAACCTACTGCGGGATAATCTTCTGCCCAGTCAGTCATGTCTCTTTCGAGACACGATTGCCCAGGTGTGTATCACGTATGGCACTTAACTGACTGATGTTACATTCAAATACACGCAATTACCATTGAGAAAAGTATGAATTCATCTCTTCTTTCCCTAGCTATGGATTAATGAGTGCGACTATGATTAATGAATGGGACTTGTATCAGTAAAATCACCATTATCTCTAAAATATTCTTAAAATTGAAAATATTTTCTGGCTTGAAATAACCTGCAATAGTCTGATAAGCCGTAAAAATCAATTAATCTTGACCTAGGAGCAGAGTTTTCACCCTCTGCCTAGGAGCAAAGCAATAATAAAATTGTAATTCCCAGCATTTCTGCTTAAATGGAAGGACCTTAGAAACAATAATTAAAAATAACGATTAATAATGATACAACGCCAACTTACATGAATCCAGTTACTCGTCAAAAAAGTTATCCTTATGGGATCCATTAGTTTACATGGATTTCCCTTTGACTGTACCGGCAGACATGGAGTAGTGATCACTTGCCAACTGCCCTACAAAACCCAGAACTTAACGATTAAAATCCTCTCCGTTAGAAAGCAAGCGGAGCGAACTGGGTCGGATTTAAAATTCAATGTTCTGAAAACTAGTTGAAGAAAAAGTGGCTTAAAAAATTTCACAGAAATCTTTATCTCTATAGCCAAAATAATGCATTCAAAATATTCAGCACCAAAATAAATAAATAAATAAAAACGTAACAGACCTTAGATCAACGATAAATGTAAAGAAGCCATCAGGCTAAAAGGGGCAGCTCTGATAAAATTCAACAACCTACAACCTATAATTTGCTGCAATTTAAGCAATTCCGAGCAAAAATACAGAAAATAATTAAAGTGTGGGGGATTTGGCATTTGCTGGGTTGTATGTTGATTATTTCCCCCACAAATACAACACTCAATTTGCAATCGCGCAAAGTGAAGGAATAATTTACAACGGACATTCAACAACAAACAATTTATTACGTGACAAAATAAAATGGTATGTAGAAACCAACAAAATACATGATTCTAAAATTGCCTTTTTGAGAAATATAAACTTGGCAAGAGTTAATTTTTGTCCAAAAACGTGTATATGTTTGCATTATCAGAGTCTGTAAATAAGCCTTTCCTACTTACATTTTGGTGCGTTACAGTTGGCGACAACGTGTCGCGTTGCTCAAAGAAAGTTTGTCGGCTTATTCTTTTTAAGGTCCTTGGAGCGAGGTCACGAACTTTTGGCATGGAAGAAATGACATGGCCGGCAAAGTATACGGTGTCATGCGGACTTAATGGCCTGCTAGGTGACTGCTTGATGACTGACTTTTCTTTCTAACTGTTGTATTATATACATTAATAGGGGATCAACTAAGCTTCCTAACATTAGGGTGTGAAAACATTTACTGACCAATCAGATTTATTATTTTACTATTTTGTTTTGGGGCCTAAATATTTTGTGTTAATTTACTTTCAAGCCTATTTTTCTAGAATGTTCTATTCTAAGTTTTTAGCTGATTGGTTGAGAAATATAAAAATGTAATCTAAATTCTACTGCTGTTTTGATCCAATTTTTCTAGAATGTTCTATTGTTTTTGTGTGCTTATTCTAATAAAAAAAATATGTATCCCATATGCCCCCCCGCAGATTGATAAATATGGAAGTATTTATTAATATGTAATATAAGTTTTAAAATGTCTCGGCCAATGTACCTTTCTTCTAGCTTTTGTGGTGGTGTTTGTCGGTGTATTTGTTGGCGTGGAGGTTGGTTTGGACAATATGGTATTTTGTGTACTTGTAGAGTGTTCAGTCGTACTTTCCTTTACTGGTAAGTCTAAGTACGCTGGTTTTAGTCAGTCTATGGAGACAGTATCAAATTTGCCTTTTATGGCGAGTTTAAAATATTTGTGGTGTCTTTCAACTACCTGGAAAGGTCCGGAGTAGGTAGGACACAAAGGTTTTTTGACTGCATCATTTCGAATAAAAACGTATTTGCAGTCGTGAAGGTCTTTTGGTGTGTAAAGTTCTTTAGTTTGTGTTCTTGTGGGTGTGTAAACTAAATCGTTCATTTTGTGTTTAAAATCTTTTACAAAAGTTGTAGTTGGTTGTAAGGAAGTGTTTTTTTCACAAAATTGACCTGGAAGTGTTAAAGATGTTCCAAAAACCATTTCGGAAGCTGTACATCCCAAGTATTCTTTGATAACATTCCTTATTGACAATAAAACAAGAGGCAAATTTTCAAACCATGTTCTGGAGTTGTTGTTAGCTGTTAAAGCTGCTTTAAGTTGTCTATGGAATCTTTCGATTAATCCATTTGCGCAGGGGTGATATGCTGTTGTTTTTATATGTTTGACTCCCAATAACTTTGTAAATTCATCGAAAAGCGTTGATTGAAATTGGGAGCCTCTGTCTGTTGTTATTACTGAAGGACAACCAAAGACTGCGATCCACTCTCGTAATATGGTTTTAGAGATAGTCTCTGCTGATATATTTCTAAGTGGGACGGCCACAGGCCATCTTGTAAATCTGTCAATGATAGTAAGTATATATTGACAGTCATTTGCTATTGGCAATGGCCCGACAATATCGATGTGTAGGTTTGTGAACTTACCGTCTGGTTTTTTGAATTGTCCTGGAGGAGACTTTGTGTGTCTGTTTGTTTTGCTCTTCTGACAATTCAAGCATGTTTGAGTCCAGTTTTTTATGTCAGTGTGCATATTAGGCCAAACAAAACGGTTGCTGATTAATTTTGCGGTTGCTCGGCGTCCAGGGTGTGAAAGGTTGTGGAAATGTGTAAATAACCTTTTTCTTAGTGATGGTGGTATATACGGTCTAGAGTGACCAGTTTTGACATCGCAAAGTATTGTTTTTGTTCCAAATGGAACAGGCTGTTCCTTCAGCTGTAGGGAAGTGTCGTTTAGTTTGTCTAATGTGGCATCTTTTTTTTGTTCATCTGCAATGAACTCGAAGGTGAGATCTACCGACTCAATAGATTGTATTGTCGAGCGTGAAAGTGTATCTGCCACAATATTGTCTGAACCTTTTATGTATCTGATATCCGCGGTAAATTGTGATATATAGTCCAGTTGTCGAGTATCTCTGGGCGTATATTTCTCGGTATTTACATGTAAGGCGTAAGTAAGTGGTTTGTGGTCAGTGAAAACGGTGAAATCTCGTCCTTCGAGTAAGTGACGAAAGTGCCTTATGGACAAGTAAATTGCCAGTAACTCCCTTGAGAAGGTGCTGTATTTTTGTTGTGCAGTGTTCAATTTCACTAAGAAAAAGGATATTGGTTTTTCCAAGCCATTTTGTTTTTGTTGTAGGACTGCTCCAATTGAGTCTCCTGACGCGTCTGTTGTTAGTGAAAGTGTTGTAGTGTTGTCATTAGAAATGTAGGAGAGCTTGGTAAAATCTGCTAATGCTTTTTTAGCATTGTGAAAAGCAGTTAAAGCTTCTCCTTCAATTTGAATTTTTGCATTTTTATTTTTTTGTTGTTGCAACATGTTTGTTAGCGGGGTTAATATTCTGGAACAACGTGGAATAAATCTACGGTAGTAATTTATCAAACCGAGAAATCGTCGAAGTTGTCGCAGTGATGTTGGTTGTGGGAAATTTTGTATGGCTGTGACTTTTTCTGGGATAGGTGTGATTCCCTGTTCATCTATCATGTGGCCTAAAAAGTTCAATTTCGAGACAGAAAATCACATTTGCTTATGTTGATTTTCAAGCCGAAATGTGCTAGTCTCTCGAAAACTTGTAATACATGGTCTTTATGTTCATTGATGTCATTGCTAGCAATGAGGACATCGTCGATATAAGCAAAAGCAAATGGTAACCCTCTCAATACCTCGTCAATGAGTCTCTGGAAAGTTTGGGCAGCATTACGTAGTCCAAATGGCATTCTGGTGAATTCGAAAAGTCCAAAAGGAGTTGTAATTGCTGTTTTTTCTATGTCTTCTTCGGCTACTGGAATTTGGTAGTAAGCTTTAACCAAATCTAGTTTTGTGAAGATTCTGGTTCCTTGCAAGCCCATGGCGAAATCGTGTAGATGTGGGATTGGATACCTATCAGGAACTGTTTTTGCGTTGAGGTTCCTGAAATCCCCACAAGGTCGCCATGCACCTGTTTCTGGCTTCTGGACCATATGTAGCGGTGAGGAGTATGGACTACTAGAAGGACGTATAATGCCTAATTGTAACATGTGCTGAAATTCGTCTTTTGCTACTTTATATTTCTCTGGATGCAATCTGCGTGGTGATGCATGTGTGGGTGGTCCAGAGGTTGTGATATAATGTTTGGCTGTGTGCCGAACTTCATCAGAATGTTTAAAGGGCGTAGTAAGAGTTGGAAATTTTGTAATCAACTCTTGTAGTCCATTCGCATCTGGTAGTGCCGCACAGATTCCTGTTGACTTGTAGATTGAGGTGATTCCCTTTGCTGTTAGGTCTGTGTTGCCATCGACGAGAGATTGCCTAGCCATGTTCACTGAAACGTTGAAATGGGACAAAAAATCAGCTCCAAGAATCGGTGTTTTTACTTGGGCTATTGTGAAGATCCACGGAAAAGGTCGGCGTAAACCCAAATTGAGCGTCAGTGCTATCTCTCCGTAGGTGTCAATTCTTGATCCATTTGCTGCTTGCAGTGTGAATGAAGATAGTTGGTGTTTTCTTCTTGGATCCGGTGGAATAACGCTGATTTGTGCGCCGGTGTCGACTAAAAATAAATATCCGGTATTTTTGTCTCGGATGTAAAATAGACGACTTCCTTGTTTTATACCAGCAGCTAATGTCGTCTTTACTTGCTGCCGGTGTAACCGTTTCCCTGGTTTTGTGTTGAAGTGTGTGAGGTCGAATTGAAGTTGCATGGTTTTATGCACTTCCTTGCTTCACATCCAAATTTGAAATGATACCAACAGGTATCATAGTTGCGTCGCTCTCTAGAGAATGAGCTCGATCTACTTCGACTTCTGCGTCGTGAGGAGGTTCTGTAAGGACGGGAACGTTCGGATGTTTGAAGCTTCACCAAACTTTGAACCTGCAGAGTTAGATTTGCCATGCCCTGCAGCAGTTCAGTATACCTGTCTGGCGTGGTTGTTTGTGATATTGTGTTTCTTGGTGTTGGTGTATTCCTCTGTGTTGCATCATTTGTTGGGTTGTAAGATGTGGCGTAAACGTTCTGGTTTTGCTTATTGTCGTGTATTTTATCAGCTATTTCCGACAATCTATCCAGGTCTAAATCCTCAGGGAGTGATGCGAGTATCTGTGTTGTATGAGTGTGGAGTTTGTCTGTCCATAGTTTTTTTAACACCGTTTCAGACATGGTGCTGCTTCCCAACAAAGATTTCATTTTCCTCAAGAGTTGTGAGGGTGTCATATGTCCAAGGGTCAAATTGTAAAATAATTCATGTAATTTTTTTCCATCCGATGTACCCATACGTCTTATAATGGCGTTCTTTAGTGTGTCATATGGTTTGTCCTCAGGCATATGGTCTAGCAAATCGACCACTTCTGCCGCCACGTCGGTGGGAAATTTTTCCACGACGTATGCATACTTTGAGGTTTGCGATGTAATTTTTTTGGCGCTAAAAAGTGCATTTAGCTGAGAAAACCATACTGGTATGTTAGTTGGGTTGTAGCTGGGAATGCTGGCTGATATTGTTGCTGTTGTGGGTTCAATGTCGTTGTTTTCCATCTTTTACGCGTTGTGGTAATTTTTGTGTTGTTTTCTAATGTGAGAGCTTTTTTGTGTTATGTGTTTTCACCAGTCGGAAGGTCACCAATTTTGTTGGGGATTTGGTATTTGCTGGGTTGTATGTTGATTATTTCCCCCACAAATACAACACCCAATTTGCAATCGCGCAAAGTGAAGGAATAATTTACAACGGACATTCAACAACAAACAATTTATTACGTGACAAAATAAAATGGTATGTAGAAACCAACAAAATACATGATTCTAAAATTGCCTTTTTGAGAAATATAAACTTGGCAAGAGTTAATTTTTGTCCAAAAACGTGTATATGTTTGCATTATCAGAGTCTGTAAATAAGCCTTTCCTACTTACATTTTGGTGCGTTACAGTTGGCGACAACGTGTCGCGTTGCTCAAAGAAAGTTTGTCGGCTTATTCTTTTTAAGGTCCTTGGAGCGAGGTCACGAACTTTTGGCATGGAAGAAATGACATGGCCGGCAAAGTATACGGTGTCATGCGGACTTAATGGCCTGCTAGGTGACTGCTTGATGACTGACTTTTCTTTCTAACTGTTGTATTATATACATTAATAGGGGATCAACTAAGCTTCCTAACATTAGGGTGTGAAAACATTTACTGACCAATCAGATTTATTATTTTACTATTTTGTTTTGGGGCCTAAATATTTTGTGTTAATTTACTTTCAAGCCTATTTTTCTAGAATGTTCTATTCTAAGTTTTTAGCTGATTGGTTGAGAAATATAAAAATGTAATCTAAATTCTACTGCTGTTTTGATCCAATTTTTCTAGAATGTTCTATTGTTTTTGTGTGCTTATTCTAATAAAAAAAATATGTATCCCATAAAAGAAACCAAAAACCATAATCCTGGAAAAACTACATCAACAGATTCAATTCTACTACAAATATATTTTTTCTAGAATATAATAAAATAATAACAGTGAAACGGCAAAAAATGTAATGACATCGGTACGGATTTCGGATTAGAAAAGGTGCAAAAATAGCATTCAAGAAAGAGAGAATTACAGAACCACACTCAATAGATCGAGATTTTGTCACAAAGATTTGGACCAAGAAGAAGCCTAAAAAATATATTTGGAGTCAGCGAAAGAGAAAAAAAAACAACTAAAGGAGAAAGTAAGAAAAGAATACGAGGGGCGTTTGTGTCTGGTGTTAAACACCAAGTTGAATTCTCAAAATAGAATATCAGCCATAAACACTTTAGCAATCCTTGTGATGCAATACAGTTTCAGCATCCTTAATTGGACCATAGCTGGCATTAAGCGAATGGATGTCAAAACGAGAAAGATTTTCACTTGCCACCGTATGCATTCTCCGAAGAAGGTAAAGGATTAGTTCAACGAAAACTGTCTTACAAAAATAAAAAATCAGTTTTCAAAGATACCTAGAAACTACAGAAGACTGGATGATAATCTGCGTAAATGAACATGAAAGAAATAAGAGAAATTATTCAATAACAAAGGAAGACAACGAATTCAAGACGAAACTTCACGTTGATAAATAAAAACAAGTAATCCCCAGTCCACCTACTGTAAAGGCAAAAACCTAAAAAGAAAGCAAAATTAAATGCAGAAACAATAGTATGTTTATCTTCATTGTTAATACTCTGCTCATGCCAAACAAGAGCTGATATAGACATTTAGACAAGAGCAGATATAGACAGACCCCATACTCATCAGTGTTTTTAGTCTTGCTGTACAGAATCGATGCTTGCTAAGTAGAGATTATCAAGAAAAAATACTGTGAATGAGAAATCAGAGTGCCGAGTTGCAAATACCCTTGGAAAAGGCATAAATCCATCTCTATTCTCACTAACTATGGGTTGAATAGCAGGACAGATTGGGTTATATAGCCTTGATTGGCAACCAGTCTATCGCAGAAAGAAATGGCAAACAGTCTATCGCAGAAAGAAATGGCAACCTACTGCGAGAAAATATTCTGCCTAGTCAGTCATACCATTAATACTGGAAAGAGTGATAAAGTTAATGAACTTGTGAAATCTATATTCCTGAAAAATTGTTTTAATATAAATATCTTATAAATCTACACTGTCATACAGAAAGATAGTCATTACATAACATTTTCAGCACTGTCATCTAATAAATAACAAGAGCAGTCAAAAAGCATTAGGAAGAGACAGCTGAAGTTCCTGGGACACGCAGTGAGGAAGGAGGGCTTGGAGAATCTAATACTAACAGGCCAGATAGAGCAAAAGAGAGACAGCAACGGATAACATATTTGAAGGACCTAATGAGGTGGATGACGAACGAGGATTGCATGGTATAACAGGAGAAGGCGTGCTCAGATCCACTAGGGATAGGGAAACGTGGAAAGCCATGACCGCCTACGTCCTGAAGGGACAGGGCACATAGAAGAAGAAGTCAAAGACCGCAAATCTCCGCCAAGGAAACACCAACATCATCTCAGCGATTAGCAAGAGATGATTGTTAAAATGAGAAGAAATGCAAGGGTAAAAATACAAAAAATGAACACGGCTATTAAATGCACATTTAAAATGAACAATGAAAAGTACAAAAAATAGTAGTAAAAAAAGGGAAAACTAACCCAGAAACATTTTTCCGTTCCGAATCGAACACAAAATCTAATCAGTTCATGCTAGTCATAGAGCCAATCATCACTGAAAGCGGGTTTTGAGATATCTTGACCGCGGACAAGCAGAAAAACAGACAAAGGCGATCAAATACAATAACTCCGCCTCTCGGCAGAAATCAGTCAATTAATACGTGATACAGGCTTGGACGATCATGTCTCGAAAGAGACATGTCTTCTGCCTAGTCAATCATGTCTCGAAAGAGACATGACTGACGAGACAGAAGATTTTCCCACAGTAGATTGCTGTTAATTTCTGCGACAGATAGGTTGCTAACCAAGTCTATGAAACCCAATCTATCCTGCTATTCAGCTCATAGAGATTGATTTTTAACTTTCGGAAGAGTCAGTCAGTCAGTTAAGTGCCATACGTGATGCACGTTGGGCGATCATGTCTCGAAAGAGAAATGATTGACTGGTCAAAAGATTATCCCACACTAGATTGCCATTACTTTCTGCGGTAGAGTGGTTGCCAGCCAAAGCTATAGAACCAAATCTGTTCTCTTCTTTAACCCAGAATTGGAGGGAAGAGACGGATCAATATATTTCCTAAGGATATTTGCGCGTAAGTGAATGCAAGCAATTCAACTGGAATTCGAACTCGGCTCCCCAATTTCTCATTCCGAGCCTGAAGAGTATTTGTGCGTAAGTGTATGAAATGAATTCAACTTAAATTCGAAATCGGCTCTCCGAGCTGATATTCATTTCACCACGAAGCCTTAATAATAATACTCAGATCTTTTTGCTGAATTGGTGTTGTTGTCAAAGTGTAAGCTGATTTCTACACATTGTTTCGAAGGCCAATTCCCCTTCCCACAAAAACAGTATCAGTTACAAGTCATCAGCTGATCAAATGTGAGTGCATGCTGCGGAGTCACCCTGTCTGAATCAAAAATAAACAAATTAATAACTCCATCCAAAGAGGTTCGGACACATGACCGCGGTAAGTGTCAGGGCCTAGCGTTTCCCACGAAACTATTTGATTCTCTTTATAGTGACAATGAGCGACGATTGTGTGATTCTAACTGGGAGGATTAAAAATACGTGCAGATATTTATAAACAATTCTGTTCATATATTTTTTTCTACTGAAATAAATAATTTTGCTTTGTTTTTCAAGACCGTTTCATGTGCTAGGTTCAGAGTTGAGAATTCAATTTGAAGCAGAACATCAGTTAAATGGGGAAATGATGCAACCGATATTTTTATGTTCACAAACACATTGGAAGAGACGAATTGTACTATTGCGAATAATGTGATAGACAGACAGATAGATAGATAGATAGATAGATAGATAGATAGATAGATAGATAGATAGATAGATAGAATAGATAGATAAGAATAGATAGATAGATATAGACTGAGAGAAATATAGAGATAATGTAATGAAGATAGATAGATAGATAGATAGATAGATAGATAGATAGATAGAGATAATGTAATGAAGATAGATAGATAGATAGATAGATAGATAGATAGATAGATAGATAGATAGATAGAAATAGACGAGAGAAATATAAGAAGATAATGAATGAAGATAGATAGATAGATAGATAGATAGATAGATAGAGATGTTATGAAGATAGATAGATAGATAGATAGATAGATAGACTGAGAGAAATATAGAGATAATGTAATGAAGATAGATAGATAGATAGATAGATAGATAGATAGAGATAATGTAATGAAGATAGATAGATAGATAGATAGATAGATAGACTGAGAGAAATATAGAAATAATGTAATGAAGATAGATAGATAGATAGATAGATAGATAGATAGATAGATAGATTAGACTGAGAGAAATATAGAGATAATGTAATATAGATAGATAGATAGATAGATAGATAGATAGATAGATAGATAGATTGAGAGAAATATAGAGATAATGTAATATAGATAGATAGATAGATAGATAGATAGATAGATAGATAGATAGATAGACTGAGAGAAATATAGAGATAATGTAATATAGATAGATAGATAGATAGATAGATAGATAGATAGATAGATAGATAATGAATAATGTAATATAGATAGATAGATAGATAGATAGATAGATAGATAGAGATAATGTAATATAGATAGATAGATAGATAGACTGAGAGAAATATAGAGATAATGTAATGAAGATAGATAGATAGATAGATAGATAGATAGATAGATAGATAGATAGATAGATAGACTGAGAGAAATATAGAGATAATGTAATGAAGATAGATAGATAGATAGATAGATAGATAGATAGATAGTAACTTAATGGCACGCCAAAGCAACATTTTCCTGCTTAGAGTTAAGCTGAAACTGATAATGAAATAAACTGCTTCGCTTTCATTTTCTGATTATTTCAAGTAACTTAAATTAAATTCAAATTTTTTAAATATAAAAAATTGTTTGATTTTTCAAATGTATAATTTAAAAACAGTAGTATCTCGAGTAATATGAAAACTTGATCCCCATAAGACGAGAGGTGGTAATGGAATCCAGGTGATTGTCCTTAAGAAATGTGCCCTTGAACTCTCCTCTGTCCTCTCTAAACTCTTTAACTACTGCCTTTCTGCTTCCTGTTTTCCCGCATGCTGGAAGTCCTCTTCTGTCGTTCCTGTATTTAAGAACTCTGGTGAACCCTTGGACCCATCCAACTATCGCCCTATCAGCCTTCTACCAGTTTTCGGGAAAGTGTTGGAGGCCATTATTAATGCTGAAATAGTACAACATCTTACTAACCATGACCTATTCTCTGACAGGCAGTATGGCTTCTGCTTTGTCAGATCCACGGCCAACATGCTAACAACCATTACGGAGTACATGTTCCAGGCCCTTGAGGAGTCTGGCGGTGCTCGTTCTGTTGCTCTGCACATCTCCAAGGTTTTTAACAGGGTTTG
>JBBBDQ010000740.1:4092500-4120000 GCA_037127315.1 Ascarosepion bandense | reverse complement strand
TGTATAAAAGACATACAGACAGATAAACAGACACACACACAAACATCTGGCCTTTTATATATATATATATATATATATATATATATATATATATATATATATATACATTATCGATTTTCTGTACTATTGTAAGAACTGCAACCTTGAAACTTCTGAATATCGTTGCTTATGTCTTTGTCTATGAGTGTCTCAAATTTGATTAAAATCGGACCACTCCTTCTATAACCCGATTTTTTCGAGTATTGATTTTCGATATTTATCGGGGATACCTCGACACAAAACCTAGCTAAGAACACTCGCACACGCTTATAGTACAACTGCGTGAATTTTCAAGAAAATCGGTTTAGCCGTTTCGGAGTCTATAGGTAACGGACACACACATACACACACAAAGTTCCATTTATAAATAAGTTTAGATTTAGATATACATTTATTTTAATTTCAATTTTTAGTATTAAAGAAATATTCCGTGATAACAGATCGCCCCATCTGAGATTTAGCTGTATTTCAGACAACTTGTTACTTTTCTTCGAGAAGTGATTCAGTCGGTTAAGTGCCATACGTGAATCACGCTTGGGCGACAATGCCTCGAAAGAGACATGACTGACTGGGCAGAAAATTTTCTCGCAGTAGGTTGCCATTGCTTTCTGCAGTAGACTGGTTGCTACCTAAGGCTATAGAACCCAATCTGTCCTGGAGGGAAGAGACAGATTAATACCTTTCTAAAGGGTATTTGCGCCCAAGTGAATGCAACGAATTCAACTGGAATTCGAACTCGGCACCCCGATTCCTCGTTCCGAGCCGGTATCCACTGCACCACAGAGGGTCAAAGTTTGCAATTTCCTCCCTAAATATTACTTGTGACTAACCTATAATTTCCAGAAATTTAATTTATTGGATAAAGAACATGTTTGAATGCAAATTTCAATAAAATAAATTAAATCAATAAAGTTATAAAATCGGTTAATTCAAAAGAAAACCAATGAATGAATAAACTAAGCTGTTACATTTATTTTACTTTTGTTTATTTTTATTTTTCAAGTTTTTGATCCGCGCTACGTGTGGCTAGCGTGTGATAAAAATCAAGGCTTGAACTTTGGAAGAACTATGTAAAAAAACAAAAACAACAAAAAAACAAAACAAAACAAAGATGAGATAAATAGTGAGAGACAAGGCTATAAAATTATTTCAGTTTCTTTATTTTTAGGAAGCTTGCAATTTATTATGGTAATCAATTATGATAATGATAGCCATCTGTTATGCCAATGATGATGATGATGACCAGTAGTTACACTAATGATGATGATGATGATGACCAGTAGTTTACACCAATAATGAAGATGATTATTCTGATGATGATGATGACCAGTACTTACACCAGTGTGTAAGCAGCTTATACAGATCAAAAATAAAGGATAATTCGCAAGTTTATTTTTCTTTTGCCGAACCCCGAGTGAAAAAAAAAAAAAAAAAAGGATCACGACTTTCTTTTTTTTCCCCGTAAGAATACAGACCGTCTTGCATTAAGTTGCGATAAAAAATTAAATAGATAAATTAAATTAAATTAAATTAAGATTAAAAATAAATAATAGAATTATTATTAATACAAAGATTTGCCACTACTTAATCCGAAAGAAAAAACAACAAACAAAAAAAAAAAACAGTTGTATTCTTTTCTAGACTAACAAATTTGGTTGGTTCGTATTATAAACTCTATCTCAACAGATAGGGATCGGCTTTCTCTCTCTCTCTCTTTCTCTAAATGTCCACTCTGATTCATTCTTTGACTTTGTCCAACAAGAATCGGGCATTTTGGTTGGTCGATTGTCCATTGCTTGACTCCCAGATTTTTTTTGTTGCTTCTCTGTCTGTCTGTTTGTCCCTTATTCCTTTTTCTTCACGCTCCCTTCCTTAGACCCTCCCCTTTTCTTACGCCAGTTTCCCCCTTCTGCTGATCCGTTTTCTATATTTTCTCACCCCTACCACCACAACAACACTATTCCTTTTTTAAGCCTGTTTCTCACTATTTCTAACTCGACAGAACCACCAGCCAGTTCGTAACTATCCTTCTGAACGGACGACGAATAAGTGTAAGTTTTGAAAACCTGCGACCCGTTGTTTTAGTCAGTTTCATTCTCCCAACCGGGGGTCGTTTTTCTGTTTAACGCTTCTCCTTTTCAATTCACCTATTTTTTTTTTTTTTAATATTTTATTTTTGGAAGCGACCAGCTGTTGAATGAAATATTTGGCCGTGTTTCTTTGTTTTGGCGACAAGCGAGTCTGTGATATATATCATTGCTGAATTCGTTTCAACACTAACTTGCAAGCAGTTTGTGTAAGCAGTTTCTTCGACTAAAACATCCCCTTCTCTTTCAAGGCTATCATAAACTAAATTCAGCTTCTACGCTCTCAACACAGCTATCACTCTTCATTACCGTTTACTAACGTTTTTTATTAAAAAAAAAAGAAGAAAGGAATCGTAGTAGCCTTTACTACACAAAAAAAACTTAGTCTAAAAGCTATCAAAGTGCTTTGCATAGAGTTTTTTTACTTGCATTTTCTTTATTTATTAATCTTTATTTTCATTTTTTCTCTCTCCTAATCAAACTTCTCTTCCTTTTCTTTTTCCTCTTCTCGTTTTTTCTCGTTTCGTCTTTCAAGTACGCAGAACAAGTTTCACAGCGAGAGGAGCGAAATCTGTCCTCACCCAAACTTGGTGAGGGAACAAGCTAGCAGGAGGCACTTTTTGGAACCGTCACAACAACAGCAGCAGCTGTAGTTCTACGAGAGAGCAGAGCTAACATATAGGATTCCTATAACCAAGAATAAAGTATAATTACTCTTTCTTCAGAGGTGGAGTGTGTACTTACGTCTTGCAATATGGACCGACACAATCATGTGGATACGGGGGGTTCCCATTCGACATGCGTACCACATTCGGGAAACTCTGTTTCCGATTACAGCAACATGGCTGTTCGTTATATTTCTCGACCATCACCGCGGACCTATGATTGCATGCAGGTCGGCGGAGTCGGTACTGGAACCCTCGGCTATTCTTCCTATCCGACCGATTTTGGTTTCATGCCTTCAGCTACGTATATCAGAAATGTTTTCAATTCTTCGAACAGTTCTTTCTTGGCGCCACCCCCGCCTCCAAATGGCACTAACACAGGTGGACCACTAATGGACGTACCCGGGGGTTACTGCAGTGGTGGGATATCAACTAAGGAAAATGCAAATAACCAAACACTCCACCCTGCCTACATGGGAGGACACACCGGTACCCATAACTCAAGTATACCCGGAACAATGAAAAATGACTATTATGCTGCTCTACAAGATGTAAACACGTATGGTGGACGGATACCCGCTTCGCCTGGATCTACCCCATCGTCCCGGGGTGGTAGTCCAAATAACGATGAATATTGCAATACGGAAAATGAGAAAGGTTAGTGTTATTTTATTTCATACTTAAAAATAGAATATAGATCCTTCGTTTCACTTATGTTCGTCATAAACAGACCCTGAAGCAAGATCTAGGGGACTTGCCTAGAAAATCATTTATTTTTATTTATTTTTTTACTAACAGTAAAAAAATTCATATGGTATTTTTCAAATACCATATCAGAACATGGCTCTCCACGGTTTCTTTTTTTTTATTATTATCAGGGAATTTCCATAACTTTTATCTTTCTGTTTTTATTTATTTATTTGTTGGAGGGGATGCGGAGATAGCAGATAATTTTCCTTTCCGCTCAGTGAAATCGTGAGATTTTTTCTGCCTTTTTATATTAAAATAATAATTCAATTTCATTCCAAATTATCTTTAAAAAAAAAACTTTAAATATAGTGAACTAGACACTTCATGCAGTTTTATTTACATTAAATATTGTCATAAATACTATAAAATAATTATTACAAATTCTTTTTTTTTTCTAATTTTTTTTTTCAGCAAGGTTTACATATATTAAAACAATGCCCTTTTAGTTTCGTTCCAGAATATCTTACATCTCTCTGATTTAGTCCCAAAGAAAAACTTTATAGCCATTTATCATTTAATCACTTCATGCAATTTTGTTTTTGTTCGGGTTATAAAATATAAAATCTTGTCAACATTTTCCATTTCGGAAATCCCCTGCCAGTGGTAACTTTTTTGTAATGCTTCAACATGTGAACTTGATCAGTCAGTCAGTTAAAAGTGCCATACGTGATACACGCTTGGGCGATCATGTCTCGAAAGAGACATGACTGACTGGGCAGAATATTATCCCGCAGTAGGTTGCCATTGCTTTCTGCGGTAGACTGGTTGCCGACCAAGGCTATAGAACCCAATCTGTCCTGTTATTTAACCCATAACTGGAAGGAAGAGACGGATTAATACCTTTCCCAAGGGTACTTGCACGTAAGTGAATGCAATGAATTCTTGATATTTTGCTTGATTGGATATAAAAACTTTGGCGACAAATAATGCCTCTATAGATAGAAATGTTCCCAAAACTAATCCATCATATTTATTTTTCATACAAACCATAACAGACACAGAGAGCATAATAGCGCCATTGGATAGAGCAATTTTTCATCTAGAAAACATTACGTTTTGTCATAGTGACCACCAATGTCTATTCATTTTCACATTTCATAAACTGACAGTTGTGCATGTGACTCATTAGAAATATCAGTGTTAACTCTTTGTCGCGTAAAGGTTACAATTGTTAAACCAATATGGAACAAAGGGTTAACACTGCTAAAACATTATCCACTATGAAATTGTTCAAATTAACTGTTTGGTTTCTGTAAATATTCATCAAGTCCTGAAGAAAACCTTTTCAAGTCAAAGGTTTTCTTCAGGATTTTGAATTCAGTTTTCTTTCTCCTAGACTGACTTTTATCCATAGCAAGCAATCCGAGTCTAGTCTGTTATTTAACCCATAGCTGTAGCGAGAAGTGATGTATTCACGTCGTTTTCAAGTGTATTTATATACGAAAGTGAATGTAACGATGCTGAAATAAGAAATTGGCTCACTGGTTTTTAAATCTACTCATCTTTTAGCATTTAAGCTAATCGAACATCTTCATCATTGTTGTATCGACTTGCTCGGTACTCCATACATGTAGCCTTGTTAGATTAAGATTGCAGTAACTGTAACTAATATAATATGAGAATAAACGTGAAAGTAAACAAAAATAAATATTCTCCCTTGTCAATGCACTTGATTAAGTGTTGAATATGATAAATCACTTAGATCGCAAATTATACAGGGAAATTTTCATATTAAAATTAATAACTTTGAAAGCTACGAACTTATTTATTTATGAATTCTTGATGCCTAAATTATATCATATATAAAGAGACTGTACATATTAAATTCGTAATATAATGATGAAAAAAGGTATTTTGAAATGTATCCACATTTCTTTTATAATCAATCGCATAAAATGAGCATTATACGATTAAATATTCAGATCAATATTCAGCTAATAACTACAGATCAAGCTTTGATGGAATGTCTTGATCCAGCCTCATATATTTTCTTAATATATATTTCTTAATTCCAACTATAAACTTTAAGAAAAAATCCGTTCGTGGAATGCTGATGATTGATTATTGATTTTAAGCGTTTTTATTTTATTAGTTTTTCTTCAAATTAAACTTTTTTCAATTTTCTCTTTCACAATTATTGAAGTTTATATTTTCTGTTTCATTTTATTTTATTTATTTATTTATTTTTTGTCAAAAAAAAAACGTTCGGTAGTATTTGAATGCACATATATTTCCAAACTTTTTTAGTAAATTTTACAATTATCATAATGCAATTTGACGTCCGGTTTATACCCCTCCCGGTCGTTTGAAAAAGAGTAGGGGTTTATCCCTGTTTAGGATTAGGCTTCCAGTTCCTCATGTTTTTCATTCTATTTTACTTCCAGTAACTACTTACGTCTTAGTGGCATTATCGCCTTGTTTGGCTTGAATTGATTAATTCTTTTTTTCAAACTGAGTAATTTACATATATTATTTTTATGATTTTTATATATCCGTTTCATTCAACTGCATTATTTTAATTTAATTAACAACAGTCAGCGTGTCCTGTTGATGCAGATTTAAAGTTATTTATTTAGAGATTAACACTCTCCAATTTCAAGGTGATGCTGTTAAAACACGTTCAGAAGAAACGAAATGGAATTTGGTTGTTTAAAATTTCGATGTATTTTTGCACATTACTTTTTAAAAGAAACGAAAAAAATCAATAAAAAATACCGTAATGATTCACTATTTTTAAGTTAAATACAATCATTAAATGCTGCCTATAGTTAACTTTTTTATAACAAAATGACCGAAAATTTGATCGGCTAGAATTCGATATAAAAAGATTTTACTTGATCTTCTTAAAAAAAGGAACGAGCAATAACTGAGCAGTACTAAATAGGAACTAGACAAGATGTCCTTAGACATGATCAGTGAAATGAGAACAATCATCCCTTTTAAATTAGAATAATAGGCTCAATTCGAAATTATCTGAAGGTTACTCAACTCGACGAAATTTTGGGATAACAACAAAGATGAGGATAATATTCCGCATGTAAATAAGAATTCATCACCTCAGAAATTCAATCTGAAAAATATTTAATCTCATAATAATCATAAGGAGGTATAAATTGATATAAATTCGTAATATAAAATTCATAATATAAATTCATAATATAAAAAAATATTCATAATTCATAATATAAATTGATAATCATCTTTTTTCCGAGAATAAGCATAAAGTTAAGCTTTGAAGTTTGAAAATTTCTGAGACAAAAGATTTTTTAACTATTATTACATAATCTTAATATTCGAACAAGTTTAAACTATATTTACTGATTTATTAAAAGCCGAGAAATATTTTTGGTTATGAGCTATTTTTCCATGTGTAATATATATATATATATATAATATCATTAATTCTCTTGCCGTACACCATGTTTAAAATACTCGATTACTTAATCGTTGTTTAAACTACGCCTTAAAAACATAATACAAACAACCCTCTGCACAATATTGTTACAAAATTTGACAAAAAATGAAATCAATATAAAAATGATAATCATAATAGTTAATTCCTCTGTATATAATAAACAAAATAAAAAAAAATTAATCGGCTGGATTTAAAAGTCTAAGAATATGTTCCTCTAATAATTGAATACGCATATAAAGCTTAATATTGTGCAAGATACCCTACAAATAAAAGAAAATGATTAAATTACGTGTCTTACGCGAAGTTAAGGTATCTGGTAGCAGGTAAAATGGTTACCCAGACGCCATAAAGTCTCAGAATTTAATATTTTTTTTTTTTGCTTATGCTAAGCCTCAAAGAAACACAATATAAAATAGACTAGATTTTTTTAATCTGTAATACTGAATGTATCAATTAAATTATTCAACTGATTTAACAAGAAAAATCTCAAGATTTTAAACATTGCTGCAAACAAAACATTGTTGATTTATTTAGAAGGCACAATTATGATAGTTTTTCTAAGTTGGGTTTAGATACATTTTAATTTTCATTTTTTCTATTTGAATTATTCACTTATATTGCATATGATGCATTATTGTACATGAATAAGTTTACAACAAAATTTATTTTTATATGAATTCTGCCTTCATATTTACTTGTAACAAAGTCAATCCTTACATTTGCCTTGATAAAGTCACTTAGAGAACGAAATGTGTCGGCTAATATAGTCATTTTCATATTGCCCTTTTATAGATAGTGTGTGTGTGTATATATATATATATTGTCATTTTCAAATTGCCCTTTTATAGATTGTGTGTGTGTGTGTGTGTATATATATATATATATATATATAAGAGAGACGGAAGATCTCGACCAAGAAGCACTCCCAGAAGAAATTCTTATACCAGATAATTTGGTCTGGCTTGCGAAACTGAGCCCCGGTAAAAAATTATGAAAACCCCGTTATCTATATACCTATAAGTTCAATTGATTTAACTTGCATTTGAAGTGTGGTTTTACTTCTGCGAAACATAGAATCGGGAGATAAGTTTATTATTATTATTCTCTCTCATGGACATACAAATAAATATTGCATCATGGTTACTCTGTTTCACACCTTAACTAATCTTCAGATTACATTTGTATATGCACGCTTTCAATCTCTATAAATATAAAAAAATATACTTATTCTTTATAGAGTAAAGGAATTTTTCTCATATATATATATTTATATCTTTATAATAAAGAAGAAATATTGCAATAAACGCCGATATACAACTTGTAAATGTTCAATTATTTTTTTCAGTTTCAAAATGCGTTAATTTATAAAATATTTCCACAATTTAGCAATATAAAAAGTACGAAAATATATTAATTCAATTACATTGGTGATAATATCTGCGTGAACATTTTCATTCATTCGATGAACTCTGTTGTCTTATGTTAGAAAACATTCTGCTTTTAAAATCATTTAAAAACTATAGAAATATATCAAAGAAAGCTAACAGGAAACAAAAAGTATTAGCGACTGTAACCTTTTAAGTAATAAGATGTTGTTAAGATGACACGATACAATTCCCTTATAAAAGTCAAGTAATAGAAGAACTGAATATCTCGTTACAAAAAGCTATCAAATATATGAATTCACAGATTTTTATAGATTTTTAAACATTTCTTCTGGTGATTTTGATGACAACATATAATGAATCAGTGAAATATATGAAATATTG
Organism: Ascarosepion bandense; assembly: GCA_037127315.1. Lineage (NCBI taxonomy): Eukaryota > Metazoa > Mollusca > Cephalopoda > Sepiida > Sepiidae > Ascarosepion > Ascarosepion bandense. Next base: position 4,111,275 of record JBBBDQ010000740.1, on the reverse strand, counting down.
TTCTAAACTTCAATAAAGTTTTATAAATGTGTCAGACATTTACGTAATTTAATAAGCGTAGCTTATTTATCAACAAAGTGAAAATATTTTAGAGTCATTATGTACATATATGTGCATGTGTATATATATATATATATATATATATATATATATATATATATATATATACAAAAGTTAAGCTTATATATACAAACAAAGTATAAGCTGATATCACATTTTGTACAACAAGTAAATGTGTGCGTAAATGCATTTTAAAACATGAGTTGTGTGCGTGTCTTTTTTGTTGCTGCCATTTTTGTTCTATGGCTTCTTTTGACAAATCGCAATTGGAGCTAGCGTTAAATTGACTTACCTTTTCGTTTCATTTTTTTTTTAACCTTTTCTTGGAAAAGACGGAATAGGAAAGGAAAAGAAGAAAAAACTTCGTTTCATTCTGCTGGCAATTTTAATGGGCACAAGCGAAAAGTTCCTTAAAACAAAGAAGATATTTGACATTTTAGTTGAAATAACTTTTTTTCAAATGAAACTTTTTTCTTTAAAGTGAAAATACCTTGCTCCAATTTATACTCGTTCTCACTTTCATTTATATATATATATATATATATATATATATATAAACACGAATTTATTATATTGAAAAAAACTCGTAAATTACTAAAACCGCGAAAATTGAAGTGAGACCTACGATAAGTTTTTGAACTTTTATTCATCTTGAATTATATAAAATTTTACATTACTTAACCAAGGATTGTTGTCATCAGTTTTGTTGATGTAATCAACGTTTTGGCCGTTGTGATCTCCGGCCGTCATCAGCTGATTAACAAGAAATGTGGGAACAAGATCTGATGTGTAAATGACAATTCCTCATCCCAGAAATTTTGATAGATCATACATATTTGTTCCATATCGGCTAAACTGTGAAATCAACAATCACCATACTGTTGATTTCTATGTATAATTTTTTTCTCTCTCGTGTATATATATATGCGTGAATAATATTTTCATTCATATTATTAGCTATTATTTTATAAAATATTGAATTTCAACATTGCAAAGTCAGAGGCTATCCATACCTGGAAAAGCGTGCACCCGTCATGTTTTTACCTTTCTTTACCAAAGAAAGCTCACTTAAAATTCATAGTCTCACATCAGACAGTTAAACTATGGAAAACTGAAAATGACAACTTTAAATTGCCGGCAGTAGCAAAATTATATTCACTGCCATGTGACAGTCACTTTTCTCGTATTTCTAATAGAAAGAACATTCTTCTAATCAAAATATTAATTTCTGATGACAGTAAAAGATCTATTTTTCATCTGAACGACATTTTTTTCGAAAGTGAATGGTTCGTAATGCAATTAATAGAACCAGATGGGCACACTACAAAGTTACGCTGTTTCAGCTTTACTGTTAATTCGTGCAGGATTTATTTGTACATTTCCCACCAACTCTTTTTTTCCGTTGCGTCCAAACGATAAATTAGTCTTAAAAGAAATTGGATGTGCTTAAAAGATCTCTTATATGATTAAGTTCTTTATCGTTGTTGATGCATAGACGTTTTCTAAGTTGGGCGGGGGAGGTCTCGATTTCAATATTTTGACTTCTAAAATGGCATTTTCAAATTCTAAATCCTTTCTCTTTCTGCTCTAGATGCACTTTGTCTAAATACACACAAAGACAATAGTTACATTTGCTTCAAATATAAGATTAGATATTCAAGAGGAAAGAATGGATCATCTTAATAGTGAACCCCGAATCAACACTTATATTCATTTTCTTGATACCATGTCATGAATTTGACTCCATATTTGGCAGATGTTACAACAATAGAATTACAATGCAATAAAATGACACCATCCTTCAGTACAATTTCCGTTCGTATCAACAGCATTCTGGATAATCGCTCACCAGTAGGATTATCCATATTTGCTGAAATCTACGTGCTTTTTGCTTTACAGACATGACATCCACAAACCGTATCTAAACGTCTTTCTACAGGCTCAGTTGCCTGAGTTTTTAATTCAGAATTTTCCTGCTATTTAACCTATCAGCCAGTTAAGTGCCGCACGTGATAAACGCTTGGGAATGAGATTTTCCCGCAGTAGGTTGCCATTACTTTCTGCGGTAGACTGGTTGCCAACCAAGGCTATAGAAACTAATCTGTACTGTTATTTAACTGAAGAGAAAAACAGTTTATTACCTTTCCCAAGGGTATTTGCGCGTAAATGAATGCAACAAAGTGGACCGGAATTCGAACTCGGCTCTCCGATTTCTCGTTTCGAGCCGATATCCACTGCCCCACAACGCACATATTTAACCCATAGCATTAAATATATATATATTTCACTCAGAATATCAGATCATGTATAGTCATGGATGTGCGTTGTGGTGCGGTTGATATCGACTTGGAACGACAAATCGGTAAACCAAGTTCGAATTCCAGTTAAATTCCTTGCATTCACTTACGCACAAATACCCTTGGGAAATGTATTAATCCATCTCTTCCCTTTAGTTATGGGTTAAAAAATAGGATAGATTGGGTTCTATAGCCTTGGTCGCAACCAGTCTACCGCAGAAAGCAATGGCAACCTACTGCAGGATAATCTTCACAGTTTCGAGACATGATTGCTCAACGCGTGTATCACGTATGGCACTTAATATATAGGAGGTCTTGACTTAACTGACTGATAGTCATGAATGTGGCACTACAAAATACTGTTTAGCGCAACAGAATAACCCAGTTTATAATATAAAGCGAATTTAATTAAATACAACATCATAGTAGAACATCTCAGGAGATGTGTTAAAAATGATACAATATTTTTCCTTGTTTTTCTTATTCGCGTTCGTAGTTAATCTTATAAATATTTTACAAGTACGTACAGAGTGACGGAATGTCCAAAAGTATAACGGATAGGTAGTCACTAAAATACTGTAAAGAGTTACAAGGAGAAGTATATAAAAAACAAAAAACAAAAGATAAACTTGAACCTCCGTGCCCGTAAGAAAAATCCTGAGTTCTTCCGTTAACGTCGCTATTATTTTAACTACCTTCACTTCTCGGCAATATTTATTGTTTAAAACAAAAACCTTCAATAATAAATTTGTAATAAAATCTAAATATATGAAGATGAATTCATACATTTTCTCTGTTCCTGAGATTAAACACTATTCATTAGATTGCTTATTTGCACTATTTATTAAATTGCTTATTGCAATGGTTGACAAAACTTCGGCTAATTGTTAACTCATTCGCACTGTATTAAATGGTAAATAAAAAGGATATCTTTATAGTTGGTTTAGCTATTTTAATAACTTAGTAAATGTTCTTATATTTATGAATAAAATATTGTTTTCATGTTCAATTAATTATAAATTGGTAAATGATAAATATTGCATTGCATTAGTTTAAATTATGTTAGATTTTGAGAATGTTGTAGATGTTCATTTACAAGAATAATTTTACAATCTAATGTTTACTATAGATTCTCGAGAACAAATGTATGTATAATTCACATTTAAGCATTCCCAGGGAATGAAAGTAGTTAAAATAATAGTGGTGTCAATGGAAAAACCGTTCTTTTGTCACCCAGTTTTTGTTGTTGTTTTTTTAATTATTTATTTAATGTTTTGTTTTCTGCGGTCCTAGTTTGCCAAGAAATTTTTTAAAGAATATATTTTGGCAAAAAGGAAAAGGAAGAAATCACTAAATGAACTTAATAAGAAAGTATTCAAATAAAAATCTTTTTAAAAACAATGGTGGAGTTATACAGTAGGCACTGCAACAAAATTTTATTTTGTATCCTTATAAATTAGGCACTCCAGAACACGAATATCGAAAAACATTATATATAATGTTAAATATTATAAACGATAATAGGCTGTCCAGTTTCCTATGTAAATTCGTTGTAAATTGACACCCCCCCCACCTACGGAAGCCAAAAGAAATATGCTCAAAAGACTTTTTCTTTAAAATTATTTATTTTGTTCTTTTTTTTAATTTTTAACCAGCAGTGTTTAATCTATAGAATTTTTTTTTTCTAATTAAAAATAATTATATTGTTTTGGCTTCTGTAGTGGGGAACCAATATATAATAAATTTACATAGGAAACTAAACCGGACCGAATTAAATTTTATATAAAAAAAAAAAAAAAATGTTGGTATTCGTAATCCGGAGTGACTACTCTATTCATCATATCCGTTACACACACAATGGTGTGCAGGGCAGCAACTTTTTGTTCCTGTTTCCGTAACAAACTGTTTCTTATGGGGGCAGGGTTGTTAGCCCTGCGCCCAACCACCAAACCTGGAGGACCGGTAGACCATTCTTGGTCCTTAAGTTTACAGCATTTTGTATTCCCAAACGGTCACCCATCTAAGTACTGACCTGGCTCGATATTACTTAACTTCGGCGATCGGACGAGAACCGGTGTATTTAACTCAACACGATATAGCCGTAGACGACTACCCTATTGTAATGTGTTAAAAAAAAGATAGCAGGATTTTTCAAGTAGAAATGTAAAGGCTTTCTGTGATGCAACTTACAAATAAGCTCAAGTATGTAAAATAAATAGAACGCTGTGATAAATTTTTAAAGCATAAATTCAGTGAAGTAGTCATCAATACAGCGTGGAACAAAGTCGTTAGAAAATAACACTTGTAGTAGTGACGAATGCATTGCTTCATCATAACAGCTTTCTTATTTTGGTATGAGTCTCGTGTGAATCTTTTGTTACTTTGTCTCGAAATATACACTGCTTCATTAAACAACCAAAGATTTCCTCGTTTATCTACTGTGTCCCTTAGCTAGGTAATGATGGCTCTCCACAGCTTCCCATCATTTGTCGCTCTTAGCAATCGTTGTCTCTACTTATTATCCTTCCTAGTCAATGTCCTGTCATAACTAAGCTAAAATCATTGTAATTAATAATAAATACCAATATATATATATATATATATATATATATATATATATATATATATATATATATATATATGCTAAACAAATGCAACAAAAAACAAATCCCAAATGTAACTATTTTAATATTATTTAATTAGCTGTTGATTTTTAAAATATCCCTTTTTTTATGGCTAAAAATGAAAAAAGAAAAAAAAGTTTCCTAGCGCAATGGTTAGCTAACTCGTTTCATTAATGTTACTTTAATCTTCAACGGGTTAGTCAGTCAGTTAAGTGCCAGACGTGATACACGCTTTGGGCGATCATGTCTCGAAAGAGACATGACTGACTGTGCAGAAGATTATCCCGTAGTAGGTTGCCATTGCTTTCTGCCAAGGCGATAGAACCCAATCTGTCCTATTATTTAGCCCATAACTGGAGAGAAGAAACAAATTAATACCTTTCCCAAGGGTATTTGTGCGTTAGTTAATTTAAGGAATTTAACTGGAATTCGAACTCGGCTCCCCGATTTGTCGTTCCGAGTCGATATCCACTGCACCACAACGGACATCCAAGATGAGTGCACCCCCTAATATAGTTTTGTGTCGCACTATGCTACTCTTAGCAGATGATTCGAAGATTCAACTTTGAATCAAGCCTTCTTGACAGGCGAGATTTGGTGTTTTATTTTTAGAGACTTCGATACTCGTCACTCGTGGCCTTGTATCAAACTCAACTAAGCCCAGGAGTAGAGAAAAATATCACCGAGTGACCGCGTTTGTGAGTAAGTTGACGTCGCTCCTATGGGACCACACCTGCTATACGATCAGTGTTTTCTCGTATACAGGAAACCAAGAAGCCGGTAGCGTAGAATAAATAAACTCCCACTTCATTTTTGGAAACCCAGTTAACACATGTTTCACTTCCTCTTTTCTTTTTAATTCTTATTTTCCATAATTTATGCATATTTTCTTATGATCTCTAAACCGATTATGAATAAGATTTGGTGTTTAACCCGTTCATTTAGATTTTGAAATTCTTTTTTAAAAAAAAAGTTGCTGAATTCTTGGAAAATGGTTTGGATATTTGTAAATTCGTACAAGTTTAATTATAACTTCACTTCTAAAGTTTTTTTTAAATACTTACATTCTTCATGTCATAAACAAACGAAAATTAGTACTTTAACCTAACATTCCTGTTTTGTTATGGCCTCGTATTCAACGGTTATTTGCTCTTTCTCATATAAAAATATTTTATTCTATAAATATTTAGTAATTTTAGATTTATTCTGTCACAAAGCAAGATATAGTTAACAGTGACCAGGACAATTATTTATATTGTGTCAGCCATCTAAGCTTGGTTGATTATAGTGTTTTAAAAAAACAGCTTTGAAATATTTACATTTTTTTTATCTTGGATCACACATGTGATGAAATACATGCACCCAGTTAGTGCAAACTAGTAAGCTAAAGTTAGTCTAGGTCTATATGGATTATGTCGTATCTAGTATCCGATTTTCAGTTTACCTTGTTCACTACTGACCACAATACGAAAAAGAAGTTAGAGAAGCAGAAGCAAGCATGTTTTACAAATGTTCAATTCTAGTGGGCTTTGTGTTGTATTGCGTTGTGGTGCAACGATTATCAGAGAGCCGAGGTCGAATTTCAGTTGAATTCTCTGCATTCACTTACGCACAAATACCCTTGGAAAGAGTATTAATCCGTCTCTTCCCTCCAGCAATGGGTCAACTAACAAGACAGATTTTATTCTCTAGCTTTGGTTGGCAACCAGTCTACCGCAGAATGTAATGGCAACCTACTGCGGGAAAATCTTCTGCTCAGTCAGTCATGTCTCTTTCGAGACATGATCGCCCAAGAGTGTTTCACGTATAACACTTAACTGACTGACTTGTATTGATCTAAACCTAATAAACATCGACAAATGTGTGAGCTTCACCGAATATAGTACAGGCCTGTTTTTATATATATTTCTTCTCAAGATAAGTTTGAAGATCAGTACTCTCGCTCTAACCGGTTACTTTTTGTGACACAAACACATCGTTTATATAAAAGGTGTCTATAAAGTCGTTCTCCTATTATAAACATAGACGCCATTTTGTTATTCGTGGTTGCAGCGCCACCTGTAGAAAAGAATGGAAAAAAAAGTTTTTGTTTTTCGGAGTTTTTTTTTGTTTTGTTTTTGTTTTTCCTGAACTAAATTTCGAAAATTTGCATAACATACAGGAATTCAGTTGACTGTCTGGCATAGATAACCTTCCTCGGTAGTTAGCATAGATCCGCGAAAAGCCTAACATTAGCAAGATATATTTTCGGGACATATTTCAGCAAAAATCTGCCTTCCGATAAATACGGTAAATGGTTTACGTATTGTCACAACAATAACGTATGAAGTATAAGTTGTTTATTTATTTTTTTTATTTTAATTAAATGTTCACTTATCTCTAATTTGATTCTCGTAGAAACATTCACACTTAGGAACTTTAATAATAAAATTAAGCTTGTTTTAAGGAAACATTTTTCTTGCAAACAATTATTTTCACGGAGTTTACAGTCTGAGGGATATAATCCTATTGAGCAGTGACAAGTGAACATTTAATTTTATTAAAGCTCAATCTCTTTATAAAGAACACTATATAATTAAAAATATTTTTGCCTTAAATGATTTCTTGCAGAAATATATCCTATTAAGTGTTTCTTCTTCGAAATCCAATCTTTATTTACCTATATATGTGTGCCAGTCTGTAATTGTTTCTTTTTAAACTGACGTTATTTAATGTGGTTATAAGTATTGCATTTAATGTATGTGCGTTGTGGTCCAGTGGATATCGGCTCGGAACGGGGAGCCGAGTTCGAATTCCAGTTGAATCCATTACATTCACTTACGCGCAAATACCCTTGGGAAATGTATTAATCCTTCTAATTCCTTCCAGTTATGGGTTAAATAACCGGACAGATTGGGTTCTATAGCCTTGGTCGGCAACCAGTCTACCGCAGAAAGCAATGGCGGGATATATCTTTCTTTACCTTCGCAACTGTCTTCACATCCTTCTCTTGTCCTTTCTCTTTCACCCCCTGTAGCTGGTTCGTCTTTGCCTTCACTCTTCTCCTGCCTAAAACTTTAACTCTCTTATGTGTCTCGCTGCACACCAGTGGCGGTACCGCCTTGCTTGGGATGAAAGAATTAAATAAAAACTATACGTATTACAACACGCTTGGTTTCTAGTTGGTTTATCTAGGCAGACTGTCTGAAAATAAAGCATCGATATAGTTTTTGCAAGTTCAGACTGAACTAAGTAAACATCAATTGCAACATATCTGTGAAATAAGTCGTGTGCAACCTATGGCGGAAAAGACAAGCCAAACAGGAGGGTACGAACGCTCTACCAAACATATGCAATCATATCTTTAATATCGATACGTAAGTGCGTTGTGGTGCAGTAGGTATCAACTCGGAACGACAAATCGGGGTGCCGAGTTCGAATTCCAGTTGAATTTCTTCCATTCACTTACGCAAAAATACCCTTGGGAAAGGTATTAATCCGTATCTTCCTTCCAGTTATGGGTTAAATAACAGGACAGATTGGGGTCTATAGCCTTGGCTGGCAACCAGTCTACCGCAGAAAGCAATGGCAACCTATCTCGGGATAATCTTCTACCTAATCAGTCTTGTCTCGAAAGAGACATGATCACCCAACGCGTGTATCACGTTTGCTACTTAACTGATTGAACTGATGTAAAAGTTGGAGGCACGAAACTAAAAATCAGAGGAGTCGAGATCGTTACATTCACATCTACACTGGGAGAGGTATGAATCCACTTTACTTTCCCCTCAGCTGTAGATTAAATAGTAGACCCAACTGGCCCCTTAAGCCGTGGTTGGCAACCATTATAAGAGTATAACAATACTGAATTCAACACTATGTTCATGGCGGAGCATATACTTGAACTGTAACTAACATTCGCTCAGAGTATAAAATTATTTTTTGACTCACTGTGGTTTCGGAAACACACAAATGGGCCTGAACAGATGGACATTCTCCGAAAAGAGTAGCCATTCTGAAGATGAGAAATTGCGCTGATTCACTGTGTACCTTCAAGTTAAAACGGCTCTGATGGCGATATCTTTAAAACTATCAAATCTAAACTTATTTATAAATGGAACTTTGTGTGTGTGTGTGTGTGTGTCCGTTAACTATAGACTCCGAAACGGCTAAACAGATTTTCTTGAAAATTTACACATACTATAAACGTCTGCGAGTGTTCTTAGCTAGGTTTTGTGTCGAGGTACCCCAGATAAATATCGAAAATCGAAAATATCGAGTTTTAGAAGGAGTGGTCCGATTTTAATCAAATTTGATACACTCATAGACAAAGACATAACAAACAATATTCAGAAGTTTCAAGGTTGCAGTTCTTACAATAGTGCAGAAAATCGATAATATATATAAGGCCAGATGTTTGTGTGCGTGTCTGTTTATCTGTCTGTGTGTCCTTTATACAAATCCACAATTTTTACCCGATTCTCACCAAACTTCACACAAATATTCTTTACGCTGAGTCTGAGCACCAGGACCATGGATTAGTTTTAAAGCTTTCATTACACCCGAGCAACACCGGGCTATACTGCTAGTGCCAAATAAGAACATAGATTGTAGCATTACGTAGATCAATGAGATTTTTTTGTGTGTGTGTAGGTGAAGCTGCAATCTGAAGTATCAAAATAAACCCTCTATGCTTTGAATCAAGAAAATACATTATACTCTATTTGTATATCTCATTAATATAATCATTAGTCTTGGGGTAATTTTTTTTAAATCACCTATTTTAGGTTAAATGCCCTTCGACTGTTAAAGTAGCGTGAAATAGTAATAAGGAAATTAAGAACGTAACTACTTCATGTAAAAATTTCGACTAATTTAAGATTCATAAATGCAATTCGTGCATATTAAAGACGTTATTTTTCTTTTTTTTCCCCCTTCCTGGCCTAATTTTTCATCCCACACTAATTATTTTATACTAAACACTCCTCGACAAAAAAACCCTCTCAGTATAAACAATTACTCAACCGCAACTATCTTGGTTGCGGGGGAGTAATTGTTTATTAATTTTTTCATTATTAATATTATTAAATGTTCTAGTGTTTAATTCTGGGGTTGAGTTTGTTCTTTTGTAAAATAAAATTAGCAGTCGTCTCAATAAACTATTTTAGTACCAAGTTCATTTTTCAGTTAGTCAATCATATTTCAGTAATAACGGCTAGGAACGAGAAATTGGAGAGCCGAATTCGAATTCCAGTTGAATTCGTTGCTTTCACATACGCGTAAATAGTCAAAAGGTATTAATCCATCGTTTCTCCCTTTAGCTTTGGCTTAAATAACAGGACAGATTGGGTTCTACAGCCTTGGATGGGAACCAGTCTACCGCAGAAAGAAATGGCAATCTACTGCGGGAAAATCTTCTGCCTAGTCAGTCACGTTTCTTTCGAGATATAATCGCCAGAGTGGCTATCACGTATGACACTTAACTGAGTAGTAATATTAGCCCTATCATAAATTTACATATCGCACGGTTCACACTCCTCTTCGTTTAGGAGTAAGGATTGTCTCCTGTTTTTGTGTTTAAGATTGGATATCCAATTCCTACTAAAGTTTTAATTCTCTTTCACTTTCAGTAGCCTTTTGCATCTTAGTGAATGCTTAGTTGCTTGGGTGACTTGAAAAAAAAACCCTACATGTAAACATTTGGCTGGCATTCATTGACCAAGCAGCCAGTACTGCTTTTCGATGAAATTTATAAAATCTAATAGATTTTCGGGAAAAATCGGTTTCTCAACTCCAAAAGCTGTCAACGCTCTCCAGAACTGATTGGGGTTTCTTTTCTAACTCCTTATTTTGAAGTGGTGTGCAATATCAACGTCTTCAGTATCTTTGTTTTCGCTTCAAGTTACATGTTCTATCCATTTTAGTTGTTGCCGCTGTTGGTAGTCATCGAGTGATGTGGTTTCTGTTATTTGATACAGTTCTTTGTGATTCTGTAGCGCCAACGATTTTTCAAAGACAAACTTCACTCGCGCTTTCATTAGCATTAATCTTAGGAAAATGCTGTATCTACCTGACAGTCTATATATTTTTAAACGGGTTTGGTGCGATCTGTGTGCCTCACGTTAATGCAAGCTAATTTTGCAGTACATCACTGTTTTAGTGAATTTGATGTCTTTACACATGGGACCTAATCTCAGATTATTTGCAAATATGTAGAATAACAGATTCTAAACCATGTTAACATATATTTTCTTAAAATGGTCACTCTCGCAGACAAAAGAATTCTTGCATATGATCAATTACGCAATTGTCTACATTTCTTAGATGAAGTATTATTATTACACAGTCTTCATTGTCATGCTCACGACGTTTTCGGCCGTTGTACGCTCCGGCCTTATTCAGATTATACGTTGGAATTTCGAACCAAATCCTTTATTTCGTTCACCAGAGTAGATTGCTCTCGTTCCTCGTGCCATGGCTCTTCTGGATATCTCAGTTTATTTCTCTTTACTAACTCAGCTCTCCAAATTTAGGTTCACCTTTGCTGTGGCCAGGTATTGAACTCAAATCACTGTATTACTTTAGTCGGTGCTTTTATCAACCGGATCATGTGACGAAACGTCGTGAATACTGTAATAAAGATGAAGACAACAGCCCGAACAATGTAAATAGTTACAAAATACATATTTCTATATATCTTTTTAATATTTGATTATCTAAACTTTGTAGCTTTAAGAATAACAAAAACAAATAGCAAGTAATCATTATTCAACACCTATTTCGATCAATGATAAGGAAACATTTTCCAATGCAGTGCATTTACTAATCTTTCTCTCTTCGAAACAAAACAAGTTTGGTTTTTTTTCCAGTCTCATTAAACGTGGCCTACTGAAAAATTAACATTGCTTTATTCTTTTGGCATCAGCAACGAGTTTGTTGAGATTGGTGGAGATGGAGAAATCACCTAACCGATCGCTCTCTATTAACTACGCAGACAACAGGGAAGAAGGGGAAAAGTACGGGGAGGTGTCAAAGAAATGACACTGCCTCCGAAACCGCAACAACGTGACGAACAAAAATGTTCACAGGACTGACAAGACACCATGTCTTCCCAAGACCCCCTTGCTGTTCTCTTATAATTGTCTCCCTGTTGCTGTTCCCCCCTGTCCCTCGCAGCTATTAGTGACATGAGGCCCCTTCAAAAGACCAGGATCTTGACTAGTTGCAGAGAGGCCCGTATCCAGCGAGGCGTGCCAAACAAAAAAACCCGGATGTCACTGGGTTTAACAAACATGTCCACATGCAATCCGTGGCCTCTTTTGTGTTTCTACTGGCACGCGTTTGTCACATGTGTATTATTCCAGACTCCTCTCCAACGCATGGTTTATTTTAGATATCTACTATTTTTATATATCCATGTCCCTTCAGGGCGTAGAAGTTCATGCCTTTCCGCATTTCCAATCCTTTAGAATCTGTGAATTGTCATGATTTCCTGATAGAGGTAGTGAACTGATCACCCGTTGCATTTTCCTTTTTTTTTATTATTATTCAGTGTAGTTTTTGTAATAGCCATGGGAAAAGTATTAATCTGTCTTTTCTTCCCTAGCTTTGGGTTAAATAGCAGGACAGATTGGGTTCTCTAGTCTTGGCTGGCAACCAATCTACCGTAGAAAGTAATGGTAATCAACTGCGGAAAAATATTCTGTCTAGTCAGTCATGTCTCTTCAAGACATGATCGTCCAGGCGTGTATCAAGTATGGCACTTAACTGACTGACTAGTCTTTCTAGACATGCTGGTATTCAAGACTGGAAAGTTCTCTTTACCCTGCTTTTTAATTCATACTTTCATGCCTTTCCCATGGGTATTTATGCAAAAGTCAACGTAAAAGACAAGACGGTGACTTGAACTCTGCTCACCGATTCCACGTAGTTATCCGTTACTGTATCCGAGTCTTCAGTTTTAGTATAGTAATTCCAGCTATTCAGTAATTCCACTATAACCTTTACTCTTAGTTTCACAATCTGCGTTCATTGGATTATAAAAATAAAGAACGAACAAAAGCGACTGTGTAATCTGTGACTATAAATGGTTAGTAAAGAAAACAAATAATCTAGTTTTTTTTTGTTTTTTTCATAAGCACTAAAACAGTATTTATTAAAAATTGTCATATCTGCCGGCTACATATGTGTTTCTAGAGCACTCAAGATATTTTTTTTTAATTGTAATTTTAAAGTCTTTATTTACTGCGTAAAATCGAAAATTATTATTATGGCGGACCTGTACGACCGGCACCCCACCCCCACTGTAATTTTTTTTTTTAAGCGCATTCTTATCGATTAGACCCTAAACTTTCAGATTAGCAAAAAAAAAAAATTTGGAAAAAAATTCAATATTTAAAGATTTTAGAGGGTGCTCGGTTTCTCATACAACGTTCTAGTAAATCGATCCCCCAAAACGGTCTTTTTCATTAATTTCTTACAAGTTTTTTTTTTTTTTTTTTTTTTTTTTTTTTTTTAAGGGGGCAACCACTTGTCATTGTCTTTTGCTCGACAACAAAGCGAGCGTTTCAATATGGTGATCGATTTATTAGGATGTTGTATGAGAAACTGATCACCCCCTAAAAATCTTTAAATGTTGAATTTTTTCCTAATTTATTTGCTAGTCTGAAAGTTTAGAGTCTAATCGACAAGAATGAATTAAAATAACTATATACGAAAAAGTGAAAAGCAAAAAAATTACAGGTGTGGAGTGCCGGTCGTACAGGTCCGACATTATTATTTTTTATCCCCAAGAAAATTAATGTACTCTAGTTATAATTCGCTGCATATGATTTATCAAAGTGAACTTGTTATGCCTTGAAAACATTTTTTCTTTTGTGGCTAGCGATTTTAATAATCAAGATACACATACTGTTTTCTATCCTCTACAAAAAAAAAAACAAAAAAACTTTGGGGTGTAACAATTGATACTTTTAATTACTTTTTGGTCATAATAAAATTAGACCAGTATTCAGTTCTATTAAGTGTTCAATACATTTATATCGTAGAGAACTTGAATATTTTTCATTTAGAAATGAGTTATTTTTTGCAACCTAATGAAATGTATTTTCATAAAAATTTACGCAACCCTTAAAGATGTTCATGCATTTGGAGATACCTGAAATTTCTGATTTTTATTATGAATGAATTTATTAAAAACAAAAAAAGGCTTCGAAATAAAAAGATAGCACCAATTCGTTAAGTATGAAGTAATAAACAAGAGTTTGAGTTTCCGAGTTTTGTGTTAAACTTTGAATACGCAGTCATGATTCCGTAAGGTTCTTTTAAAGAAAATCTAATTAAGACTTTTTTTTTTATTAAAACAATGACAATATTACAGGTAACTTATAAAGAAATATTGATGCAACTAAAAAAAGTGTGTTTTTAGCCTCCTCAACGTGTGGATCTACCTCAGCCTTTAAATTTCGTTGTAAAAAGAGGCATTGTCAATATGTATAAAATTTTGAGTTTCTCATGCTATTTTTTTCTTCTCTTGTTGTTTTCAGCTGTTTCAAGATTTAATTGAAGTATTCAAACTTTTTTTTTATTTTACGCTGATTCATCATCGGATAGCTAAATTAAATTAAATGTGTGATAATTATTAATAATAAAAAAAACAAATTCATAATAAAACCATTTCCATTCAGTCAGTTAAGTGCCTTACGTGATAAACGCTTAGGCGATCATGTCTCGAAAGAGACATGACTGACTGGGCAGAATATTATCCCGCAGTAGGTTGCCATTGCTTTCTGCGGTAGACTGGTTGCCGACCAAGGCTATAGAACCCAATCTGTCCTGTTATTTAACCCATAACTGGAAGGAATAGACGGATTAATACCTTTCCCAAGGGTATTTGCGCGTAAGTGAATGCAATGAATTCAACTGGAATTCGAACTCGGCTTTCCGATTTCTCGTTCCGAGCCGATATCCACTGCGCCACAACGCACATTACCTTACAGAAAAAAATCGCAAATCTAAAACAAAAATATAGTTCGTCTACTTGTTATCGGAATACAAAATAACTTATGACAAATAAGCTGGTTGTAGTTGTGGCGAGGGAATAAAAAATGCCGTCTCTGTATATATTAGTGTGCCTTAAAAAATAATGGTTTATTTTTATCACAACCTGGTATTATATGGTAGAAAAATGTTTCATTACGTATCTTTTGTTTGTTAGATACAGTTACTTCATGTGCATTTAAACTACTGGTTGGAGTTATTTTACAGAAATGTTAGTAAAAACCGTGATTTATTTGTTTGAAAGTAAACTTATAAATAAATGCTTATTCTTACCGCTTGTATTTCAGTCCATCTTATTAGGCCCTCAGATGAGACAGGAAACAGAAATATAAATAATAAACATTGATAATTATTATACGGTTTAATTGAAAAATATGCCGGGTCTTTACTGTTAATTCTCTCTCAAATAAATTAAAAAATTACATTTGCTAAAATTCACAGAAATCTCTCCCATAGCTAGGTCATTCCATTGCACTCCAGTTGCCTTGACCTTTGCGATCGCCCCGAATGTGGGCGACTCAGATACGTTATGTTTGCGTCCGCATCGGTAGATAAGCCCCAAACATACTTTTCTTTTAATTTTTTTATTAATTCTTTATCAATAGCTAGAATATCTTCCGCCCTTAGGAAATGTGATTTTGGTAACTTTTCATATTTGAGGGTTGGAGTTTTGTTGCAAGGCAAGTTAAACACATCTTGATTTATAATTTCAAAATGTGCCAAAAAATTAATTAAAAAACAACTTTGATTTATCATTGATACTTTTTTGTGGTGTATTAATATTTGTGATGAGTAACTTTACATTATTTGGGATTAATTAACAGGGAAAATTGAATGAGTATTTTGTCTTTAAAATCCAACATTTCCAATTGACGCTACTTTTCAATGTTCTTTGTTTTTTCTTTACTTTTTTCTTTGTTTTTTTCTTTTCTTTTTTTTTTTCCTTCCTGTTTGCCTCCCTTGACAAAGAAAAAGTGTTGGACTAGCAGTGGTTGGGATGACCTAAAGTGGCGATTATTTTCTCAAAAAAGTATGATAAAATGCGTTAACATGGCGTTATGTTCTTAGGTGTATCAATGTTTCAAATTTACGTGTCAGAATTATAAAATAAGCTTTTTTTAACAGTAAATCTCTTTTGAGAAGAAAATACTAGCATATGGCTGTTACACAATCACACCCACTTTCTCTATTCTTGGAAACTTTGACATACTGTAATACTTTACGAGTTTGTATTGCTAGAATAATTACGAAATAGTAGTGACTTCAGTCCTCACTGGGAGCCCCATACACAAGGTTAAGACTGTGCGTTACATGTAAGCTACATTTAGGAAATCAATATATATACGAATAAGATATATTTAAGTCAAAACTTAAAGTATTCATCCAAACAAGTTTGGTTAAAACAGACCGACAAGGTACGGCTTCAGTTAAGTTCCCCACCCTACCAATTTTTGAGAAAGGATGTTTCACATCTGGATTAAAATTGTGGATAAACTGCCCAAAGTTCATGTTGAGTGGTTGTTGTTTATTTTTATTTATTTACTTATGTTTAAATATTTTCGACAATCATTGGTTCCTGAAAATGACTCGGACGATCGAAACTACCTTAATAAAAACTTCGGCAGTTTATCGTCAATGTTGACAACAATGCAAGATGATTTGACTATTAGAAAAGTACATAAAAAAATTTCACAGACAGATCTTGTCGGTCCTTTTTAATATACATATATAAATATTACATTTAGTTAGCTATGTACAAAAAATCACTGCTCATTTTCGATACCTCAATTTAAATTTAATTTTTAAAAATAAAAACGTTTTCTTGAAGCTTTAATTTTATCTTTAATTGAAAGCCAAGAGATTAAATTTACTAATTACCATAAGCAAAATACCCTGGTTTAGTTCAAACCGAAATTATATTGCTCGTAATCAAAAATTTAACTGTAGAAAAAATTTTTTTAAAAATTTACCGCCATTATTGACTAATCGACAGATTAGTGAATACATGTATTTGACTAACTATCCTTTTTTAAAATTTAGTATCTACCGGTAGAGATATCGGGATCAGAAGGCTTAACAAAGAGCATTAGTGTTGAATACACCGGTTCTCGTCCTATCACCGAAGTTAAGCAACATCGAGCCTGGTCGGTACTTAGATGGGTGACCATTTGGGAATACCAGGTGCTGTAAACGTAAGGACCGAGAATGGGCCCACGGTCCTCCAGGTTTGGAGGTTGGGTGCAGGCTGACAACCCTGCCGGTAAAAAAAAAAAAAAAAAATAACAGTTTGTATACACTATTATGTGTAACGGATGATATATAAAAGAGTGAATTGAATATCTGAATCAGAAGCCGACAAGATGATAAAGAAAGAACAAATAGGAAACTTATTTCTAACTAACAGTTTACACTTTTATTAAAGCAATAGGTAATTTTTAAATATGTGTGAGAAATATTTTGTACGGTAAAGTTTAATTGTATATGCGTGTGTTTGTGAAGAAATGATTGTTTGCCTAGGTGTATGATGGACGGTAACGTTAGTTAATGTTTATAAAATTATCGCAACATCCCGCTATATTTCAGTGATATAAATGTCTACAGACTTTTATATATATATATATATATATATATATATATATATATATATACACACACACATTAAAACTGATTTTCCTTTATGTAATCAAAACAGTTTAAAGACTTTATATAACCAACGAATGCTTAATGAACTCAAAGCAATGATTATGGCAGTGTTCACCAACTTAAGCAAGAAGACTGCCCAGAAGAGTTACAAGAGATTCCGAATTCGTCTGGGGACCATGGTTGAAGTTAAGGCTTATTTTATTGAATAAAGCAAGATTCACTAAATGTAATATTTATAAAAAAAAGATAAAATGGCAACAATTGACCCATCGAACCCTGTTAATCAGAACACCGTCGACATTCTCGTATCTGAAATTGATACTGATTCTCAACCAGTGCTAAGCGTCGGTGTTGGACAATAACTTCGAATGTTTATTCTCGAAGATGGCAGATCCTATTTGAAACACAAGCGCTATATATTATTCTTGCGTTTGAATTAATATCGCATTAAGCTAAGATTAAGTCGACAAAAGAGTGCATCATACTTGTAAAACAAGACTCTTTAAATAATATTAAATTAAAAATTATGCTGTTTAAATCTCATTTTGAAGGTCCGATTTGTTTCATTGATGCGTCATATTTAATCATTTAATTCTAGGTGTGTAAACTTTTAATTGTCTATTGAAATGATTCTTAGCAAATGTCAAACATGTACATTTTGTGCAAACGTTTCCACTGAAAACTGGTTTCAAATGTGTGTTTAGTTCCAATTTTTTTTTTTTTAAATAAGTGCTCTGGTAACTTTTTCACACGGTTAATTTATGGGTGGATGTTTTCGTTGACAGGTTTCGCTAATTATGTCTTCAAAAAATTTGGGATCCTACTTTTTCCGTATTTAATCATTTTGTGGGATTTAATCCATAACTTAAATTCTCTCTCTCTCTCTCTCTCTCTCTCTCTCTCTCTTCACACACACACACACACACACACACACACACGTGTGTGTGTGTGTCGAGAGAGGGTGCGGCGCATAGATTGTCGTCTAAATTATGCAAAAATGAAAATAACACTGACATCTCATTTAAACATATATATTTACTAAATTTACACAAATAGCTTCAAATACTAGAGTAAATTTATTCAATAAAATAAGCCTTAACTTCAACCATGGCC
>JBBBDQ010000740.1:3927500-4087500 GCA_037127315.1 Ascarosepion bandense | reverse complement strand
AGAAGCTAATAATCTATGTATTAGTTTTTGAACTTCTATTAAAAAATATTGCTCCAATTCAAATGCAAGTTCTTAATTTTATTATTAAAATATCCCGAATGAGACCGGGTAGATCTAAATCTAAACTTATTTATAAATAGAACTTTGTGTGTGTGTGTGTGTTCGTTACCTATAGACTCCGAAACGGTTTAACCGATTTTCTTGAAAATTTACACAGTTATACTATAAGCGTCTGCGAGTGTTCTTAGCTAGGCTTTGTGTCGAGGTACCCCCGATAAATATCGATAATCGAAAAAATCGGGTTGTAGAAGGAGTGGTCCGATTTTAATCAAATTTGATACACTCATAGACAAAGACATAAGAAACGATATTCAGAAGTTTCAAGGTTGCAGTTCTTACAATAGTGCAGAATATATATATATATATATATATATATATATATATATATCCACAATTTTTATCCGATTCTCACCAAACTTCACACAAATATTCTTTAGGCTGAGTCTGAGCTCCAGGACCATGGATTAGTTTTAATGCTTTCATTGCACTCCAGCAACACCGGGCTACACTGCTAGTCTGTCATAAAACAAATGACTTCGTAATTTATGGCATAAGTTTATAGTGCTAATAATATATAAAGCTGTATTTGCAAGGCTTATCACAGTAGTATTACTCTAATTTTTAAGCATAAAACGTTTTCAAGTATTCTTTTTAGATTCCCTCATAATCAACCTGTTCAATCAAGACTTTTAACAAATCCTTTCCAACCCAGGTTTCTTTCTTCTCTGCGGTATGCTAGGTATGACGATAAACTACATCCAGTAGTAAGACCTCTGAGCATGGAACCAGCTCTTAATTGGTGTTGTTTCCAGATTCACCCTGAATCGGGGTGGTAGCACCTGTTAAGGCCCCAACTATGGGCATACAGTTAACGCTAAAACTCTGGTTAATACACTATGAAGCCATACAGCTGAAGGGTACTATTTACCTGCTAATCAGTAGTGTAAAGTGAATTTTCATGCTGATCAGGCGACA
Source organism: Ascarosepion bandense (assembly GCA_037127315.1). NCBI lineage: Eukaryota > Metazoa > Mollusca > Cephalopoda > Sepiida > Sepiidae > Ascarosepion > Ascarosepion bandense. The sequence goes on along the minus strand of JBBBDQ010000740.1, from coordinate 4,086,465 downwards.
TTATTCCGTCCTTGTCTATCAAAGATTTTCTGAAATTGTTAATTTGGTAATGGCAAGGATTAAATAAAGGTGAAGTGATTATTGGCGTGGAATGTTAAACCTGCGAACAGTTCAACTCCCGTCTAGTATATTGCATTCGTTATCTGATGATTGCCCTTGGGAAAAGCGTGAATCCCTTACTTCTTCATCCATCCCCCGTGAGTAGGTTAAATAACAGGTCAAACTATTCTCTCTAGGCTTGAATTTCAGCCTGGAAAGGAATGATACAGGAATGACATGTCTTAATTCAAATCTTTTACATTAGAGTAAAACGAAAATGTGGAAAGCTACATCCTGACGAGACATGGTATTAAAATGGTGGGGAATAAATAATTTTGCATTTATTTTTTATTTTGATACAAAAGAATTAATTTTAAATGAAGATACAGAGCAATACTTAAATGCCCAGAGTTTATCTGACTTGGCTTATTTAAATACGAATTTAATATTGCTATAATGTGAAGATTTGTGTTAGTTAGACAGCATTGTAATCAGTAAGTCTTTATCTTTCTTTTTCAATTCAACAATTTTCTTAAATTTCTGTGATAATCACAGCAGATTAAACAAGAGATCCGGGCTAATTTCTTTCACACAAACAAATGACAATGAACTAGTAGATTAACGCGATTATTTCTGAATTTGGTAGTATAGTAATTGTAAGTTCTATCCCTGGGCTGGGTAGTACATACTGAGACTCAGGGAGAGCAATAATACTTCAGAACTAATAAAAAAATTATATCGATAGATATGGACGATGGAACAAGATCAAGTAAAGGGTTTAGTCCGAAATTTCCTGAACAACAAACATCTGATAAAGGCTGGAGGGCCTATCGGCCGAAACGCAGTACCAAGATAAATATAAGGAGAATAGTCCAAATCTAAATAATAATTCCTTGTCCCTGAATTTCAGACAGGAACAAATGGATGTTTGGTCTTAAGCTGTCATGTTTGCGTTTATAGATTGCTTCCAAGCCACTTTTTCTTTTTTCTTTTTCTTTTTTTTTTTTTTTTAACATATCACTCCGAGCAAGGCGGTAACGCCACTGAAGCGCAGGGGGCTACGTAGGAGTGAAAAGATTGGAAAAGAGAAAGCCGGAGACCACATCCAAAACAAGGAACAAGGGATGAGCCTCTTCACCTGTTCAATAGACGTGGGTGGAGTGTGAACTATCGCCCGGTTCACACTTGTTTTGGATGTGGTTTTCGGCTTTCTCTTTTCCAATCTTTTCACTCTTTTCTTTTTTTTTTTCAATTGGAGTAGATAGACTAAACTATCGCCCGGTTCACACTCCACCCACGTCTATTGAACAGGTGAAGATTAGCATACTGGAATTTAAATCTTTTTCTATAAATTTTCTTAAATTTTATTTAAAATCCTGATTTTCGAGGCGGATCCTCTTTCATTTAAAGATTGGTTTCGTAAATTTTCATGTTATCTGGACCATTGGCATTGATGACAAATGCATATCTTTCTCATTAACCATAAAGGCGCATACCAATTTCATTCTTCATTAGTCCGAAGAGTTGGAAACAGCACGAGTTGGATAGAAATCAATCAGTTAATTGCTATATGTGATACATGCTTGGACCGATCATGTCTTTTTCGAGACTAGGCAGAATATTTTTTCGCAGGTTGCCATTATTTTCTGTAGTAGACTGGTTGCCAAGTCTATAAAAAACAAATTTGTCCTGCTATTTAATCCATTGCTAGAGATAGAAAAAAAATGGATCAATACCTTTCCCAAGCCTATTTGTGTGCAAGTAAATGAAACGAATTCGACTGGAATTCGAACTTGCTTCCTCGATTTATAATTCCGAACTGATATCCTTTACACTACAATACATATCCATGTATAGAAATAACTGAACATTTTCATGGATTTTAAGAATAATTCCAGTTTGGCATTTTTGTATGGTAAGTAGTTTCTTGTTTGCTTAGTGGCATATCATTGAAAGCCGGCTGTGGTGCAGTGGATATCGACTCTGAACGACAACTCGGGGAGCCGAGTTCGAATTCTAGTTGAATTCCTTGCATTCACTTACGCACAAATACACTTGGGAAAGGTATTAATCCGTCTCTTCCCTCCAGTTACGGATTAAATAATAGGACAGATTGAGTTCTATAGCCTTGACTGGCAACCAGTCTACCGCAGAAAGCAATGGAAAACTACTGCGAGATAATCTTCTACCCAGTCAGTCATGCTTCTTTCGAGACATGATCGCCCAAAGTGTGCATCACGTTTGGCACTTAACTAACACTGAAAGCCGATATTAAATTTTCTGGGGAGCATTAGTAATTACATTGACAAATTTATTACTAGTATTTTTTTTTACTATAAACTTATATTTTCAAGGTGTTTTGACCCCAGTTTAGAGGTTAACTATTTGTCTATAGCTGGAACCCTAACGGGTGTTACCTGCCCGAGTCAGGGTTGACCTCGAAACAACAGCAATTAAGTGATGGTCCCACGCACCTCAAAATCTCCCGACCAGAGGGCTTGCTGCCGGGTGTAGTTGGTTAGGAGATTCTGGGTTGTCTTAACGGTTAGCAACATAAAAATATGGACTCGGGAACGTAGTCTAATGGTGAGCAAGCTTGTCTCACTAGATCAATTACTACTGAGTAGTGGGTTCGATCCTCAGTGTGCACCTTACTTTCAACCTCTATGCTCCGCTTAGTAAATGACCATGTTAATGCCTTTGGAATCCATTTCTCCCCAATAAAGTCATAAATGTCGATATAGAGCTGGTACCATGCAAAGCTTATTATTTGTCAAATGATTGCTGCCGGGCAATCTGCACAACTCATGAAATCTCTGAAGGATCTAGTATGTTACCGGACGATCTTCTATGTCATGAAGTAAAGTGATTGCATATATATATATATATACTAGCAGTATAGCCCAGAGTTGCTCGGGTGTAATGAAAGCTTTAAAATTAATCCATGGTCCTGGAGCTCAGACTCAGTCTAAAGAATATTTGTGAAGTTTGGTGAGAATCGGATAAAAATTGTGGATTTGTATAAAGGACATACAAACAGATAAACAAACACACACAAACATCTTGCCTTATATATATATATATATATATATATATATATATATATATATATATATATATTATCGATGTTCTGCACTATTGTAAGAACTGCAACCTTGAAACTTCTGAATATCATTTCTTATGTCTTTGTCTGAGTGTATCAAATTTAATTAAAATCGGACTATTCCTTCTATAACCCGTTTTTTTAATATTTATCGGGGGTACCTCGACACAAAACCTAGCTAAAAACACTCGCAGACGCATATAGTACAACTGTGTAAATTTTCAAGAAAATCGGTTCAGCCGTTTCGGAGTCTATAGGTAACGGATACACACACAAAGTTCCATTTATAAATAAGTTTATATAAATATATACACACACACACTTTGGTTAATTCTTTTTTCTTTTTTTTTTTTCTTGGTCTGGTACAAACCTAGCAAGAAGAGAAACTTGCTGAAAATCGATTTAATGAGACTTGTTAATCATTACGCAGTCTTTGTAGGTTGGCGCTATCAAATTAAAAAGAAAAACTGCAATAAATAAGAAAAAATACATAACTTTCAAGAGAGGCAACAACGATGTTAGTTATATGTAACTCTGAAGAGAAAATAATGTCATAGTCTGAAACTTCAGCATCTTGATTATTTCAAGAAAGAAAAATTACTGGAAAGGGTGATAAGTGTTACATAACACGATAAACTTATTTTCCAGAAAAAAAAATTTGAGAGATTTTTTAAAAATTTTAAACGGAGGTATCGTTATTTTCTTGAGCAATAAATGCTGAATATTTCCTTATAAGGAAACGTCTAATATTACCATTGGCTTAATAAATGTTTGAGTTACTTGATATTTCCTCCTCAGCTGAGACTAAATACAGAGTAGGAACATTGTGTTGTGTTCTACTTCCAGGTGAAAAGAGCTGTAATAATTTTTGCTGCTGCTTTTACTCTGAGTTTGAATACCAACGACTGGCGTTAGGGGTCACTACATAATTATCACTGCCACCTCCACATAATCCAAGATTATTCTGTTAGAATCTTTGTAAGTTTCATTTATCAAAGGTAAATACTTATTAATCTGTTTCTTTATTCATTTAAAAGTCCTACCAGTTGAAGTATCATGAAATGTTTCTTGAGCATTTTTGATAGGCTTTTAAATGTTAATTGGCAAACCCGCGCTCCACCTTTTTATTTATTTATACATATATATTATTTCATACTAGTGACCTAATTAAGGTTTTTCTAAAAATTTTAGGTTGAAACTCTCTCTATCTATCTATCTATATATATATATATATATATATATATATATATATATATATATATATTTTAATCGTAGTAACGCCACTGATGTAAAAGGGGCTACGTAATAGTGAAAAGATTGAAAAAGAGAAAGCCTGAAACCACATCCTAAACAGGGAACAAGATGAGCCTCTTAACGTGTTCAACAGACGTGGGTGGAGTGTGAACCGGGCGATAGATAGATCTATCTACTCCAATTGAAAAAAAAAAACAAAGTGGGAAGATTGGAAAAGAGAAAACCGGAAACCACATCCTAAACAGGGAAAAAGATGAGCCTCTTAACATGTTCAATAGACGTGGGTGGAGTGTGAACCGGGCGATAGATAGATCTATCTACTCCAATTGAAAAAAAAAAAAACAAAGTGAGAAGATTGGAAAAGATATATATATATATATATATATATATATATATATATATGGTTATGAATCCATTGCTTTTTCCAGGATTATGGGTAAATAGCAGGACAAACGCAATCTTGTGAGATTGAGAAATTCTTGGATTTAGATTTGCATGTTAATTAAATGTTATTGCTGTTTCTAATATTAATATAAGTCTGTCTCTTAAGTTAAAAGCTTGATTATATCATTATTTTTCTTCGATTTCAATGTCTCACCTAATTTTGTTGTTTAAGTGATGTGGTAGTTGTTATTTGGTAAAACTCTCTATTAGTGATTTTCTAACGCAATTCTATAGGGTCCGATGAAAAATTATCTTTAAAATCAAAATAATTCGTTTGATGTAACTTTTTTAATAATCTCAGAAAAAATGTGTACAGATGATAGATCACAAATTTGACTACAGCTGTTCTCTAAATCAGGGAGGACATCTGACCCTGTTCGTTATAACAATACATATATATATATGTGTGTGTGAAATGTGTGTATGTACCTCAAGCTTTATTATTTTAGTTGATACTCATATTTGAAATAGACGTCCCATTTTTAATTTTCATTTTAAATGGTCTGCATTATGCGTAGCGGTCTGTGCATTCGAGAAATCTTAATGAAAATGTACTTTCTGGCAGAGATCTAACCTACGTCCCACTTTTGTAGGAGAGACATTAAAATGAGGTGTCTATTTCAATGATTTGCATCCACTAAATATTAGCGTTTGAAATGATAAAAATAAATCCATTAATTCTTCAGAAAAATAATTATATACACAGGATGGTTCAAAGATAGGTGAACAGTAGGTGAAATTGGTTTGTGTATCGGTTATATTATTACAATGATGTTTATTATAACTATGGTATTTGTCTTATTGTATACAATAAAATTCAACTGTCAATCTAATCTTTGAATTAGTAAATACAATTATATATGTAATCACAAAATAACTTATCATTTACTGTACTCCTACTTTTGGGCAACCAAAAGATATTGGGGTGTATATATATATATATATATATATATATATATATATATTCCATTTGTAAACGAGTTATTAGGCGACCTAGGTTTCTACCATGAGTGGTGTCTTCAAACGATTTTCACGGTTATTTTTATATATATATATATATAAACGGCTAAAAAAAACGGTAAAATCAGTTATTGAAAATCGCCTAAAGACATCACTCATGGCATAAACCTAGGTGGCATAATAACTTGTTTACAAATGGAAATATTCAAAAGTTCTACAATATAATTTTGTCGAACACTTTTTAATACAAATGTTCAATGGTCCAATCTTATTATGACAAAAAACTAAGTAAACAATCTCTCACTCTCTTATATATATATATATATATATATATATATATAAGGAAAGGCAACAAACACTAAGAAACCTGTTAGAAATTCTGATCTAAAATAATAACTCCTAGTTTCACACTTAATGCGATCTTCAGACGAAAAAGATCTTTTTCTTCTGAATAATTTGTTTTAACCTGAAACTCAGACACACGGTTCTAGATTGGCATCCTTGAACATTTTTTTGGTGTTTGTTGTCGTTACTGTTCTGTCTTTGGCTGATTTCTAGAGATACTGTTTTGTTTTTTATTTGACACGCTTAGTATTTCTTTTTCTTTTGGCATTTTCCTTTTACCGATTACTTCGTTTATTTCCCCCACACACACACACTTGTGTGTGTGTGTGTGCGTGCGCGCGCGCGTGTGTGTGTGTGTGTGTGTACAATTTTCTCAAGTATTTTATTTAGAAAACATATTTCAGATTTATCTCTGAATCTTTATTGCTTGTTTCCTTTCAATGTCTTCGAGTGGATTTTTTCTGAGTAAATAATCATAGAAAAAATTTTGACAAATTTTTATTTGTGTGATTATACATGTAATCAAAATGATCACAGTAACAACTGCTGCCCTAAACTGACAGACGAAACCTAACCCCATGCAGAAAAAATGTAAATCTTATAAGTAATTGAAATTGAATACGCTCAAACATTAAACAGAAAACTTATTTTCCGTTATTTTTTTTTATTTTTTTTTTTTATTTTTTATTTTTTATTTTTTTACTTAGCCTCGGTTTGATATTTATAGCCTCGTATAATGTTCTTAATTGTTTACCTTTGCGTAGTAGAACTTTCTCTTATTTCCTACGAACACCAACAAAAAAGCATTTGTTTCTAAAAATAAATATGGAAAATATTATTGCTAACCTTGAATAAAAATATAATCTCTTTGAATCTGTAATTGCGAAATAGTCGTCAAATGGTTTTTGTGTTGTTTTGTTTTTTGTTTTTGTTGAGTTTTTTTGGTTTCTCTTCACTAATCAAAAGCATAGACGAAATGTTTTGCTGAACTTTTAACTTGCAAAAAATATTTCTATTTGGAATATAATTAATGTGTATAAACACACACACACACACACACATATATATATATATATATATATATATATATAATGACAGAAAGACAAAGGAAACTTGGGCATGGTGTACACTATACTAGTTAGCAAGTTTGTGTCACAAGATGAATTACAACTGAGTAGTGAGTTCGATCTTTACTGGGTGCTCCATAGGTTTCTGTCTTGTGTCACATCTAAATTCACAATTTATGTAAGAGTTGATTATATGGATTAAATTTCGACAATATGATAGAATAACTTTTCCAATTTTGTTCTTTACTTATTTTCTCATATATAGTAATGGACTCTCCCGTATGAGGATACGACAATCTCAGTCAGTGACATCTCGGTTCCGCCAGTGATTTGTATATAAGTCCATATATTGTGCAACAGCGAGACACCGGGCTGTCTTACTTACTTCTAAGGTTCTCATCCAAGGCTATAGAATCCAGTCTATCCGCTATTTACCCATAGTTATAAATAGGGAAGAAGAAATAGATTCATTCTTCCCAACGGAAGTGAATATAATGAATGCTATAGCAATTCGGACTCAGCTCTCCGATTTCTCAATTTGCGCTTTCATATATATATAGTGACGTGAATTAATAAATATACATATGAGAGTGCGCAAATGTATAGTATTATTCAGGTGTTAATAAAACAATGCTCAATGTATGAAGAAAGCTGTATTATATATGCACCTGATGATTGCATAACACATGAAACTCAGCCGTGTCATAGAGGTAGAATAAAATATATATATGCAAAGGGGCGATCAGTATTGTAGTTAGATCATTTATATGAGTGCTTCGTGGATATAAAAATCGACCCTTAAATGCGACTATATATCTGGTATTTATTGTCTGGAGATTGCTTCAGGCACGAAAGTAAGTCATTAATTAGTGCCCATTCGGTACCAGTATAGTATGTGACCTGCCTGGTTTGAATGTGTTCTACCTCATTAAGGGTATATTTATAGATATAAGTATTCGACTAATTATTTTCCCTAACCCTTACCAGACATTTATACTTCCTTATAATACACTTTTTAAGATAGGCAACGTACTATACCAGCGACAAAATTTCGTAGGCCATACTTCAAAGGTAGGTCACGTACTATACCTGTGACAGAATTTAGTAGGCTACATTCAAAATGTAGGCCACATACTATACCAGCACCGTTCATTCTTTCATGTACACTCTCCAAACTCTCTCTAAATCATCGACGGTGCAGTAGGAGAGGCAGAAGATAGCAGGAGCTTTAAGCTCTCACTTGCTCCTGTAACTGAGAACTAAACAGAAGATTAAGTTTGTCTTTTTAGCCTTAAACTATTACAATGCGACTTAAACGAACTCTAAGTTGTTGTTTTTTTTTTTTTTTTTTTGGTAACTGTTGCCGTTGCTTAGCGGAGTTTTATGTCAACACAAGATAAAATCGTCGCTGATGGGGGATGTTTTTGTGTTAACGTCCTTGTAACATCTCTGAAGATGGCTCATGTGAGCCGAAAGCTTAGAACCAATTTAATAAAAACATTATCCAAATGTTGGGGAATTTTTGTCTTTATTTTCAACTGAAATTAAAGCCAAAATACGACGTTTAGAACGGCTCATGATTAAACATAATAGACATTCATTGTCTCTTATAATTAACAGTAAATGTTTAGAAAATTATTTGCTGCCTCGATACACTAAATAAACAAATATGAGAAATGAAAGGGCATTCTGTTCGTTGATAAGGCTTATGGCCACATTATAAAATGGTTATTGGAGATGGCCATCTTCAGAGAGGTTATAAGAAGGTTATTGAAGATGGCTCATGTGAGCCGAAAGATTAGAACCAACTTAATAAAAACATTATCCAAATGTTGAGGAATTTTTGTCTTTATTTTCAACTGAAATTAAAGCCAAAATACGACGTTTAGAACGGCTCATGATTAAACATAATAGACATTCATTGTCTCTTATATTTAACAGTATATTTTTAGAATATATATATATATATAATGGACAGCATCTTTCGTTAAAAAATACGGACAAGAAAAATTTTAATTTAGTTTTTCCAGCGTTTTTACATTATTTTTTTTCTTTTGGTAGTAGTGAGAGATACAAATACTCTTAAATAAACACTCCTACTAGTTTTCAAACTATACAAAAATACAAAACAAGTTAAACTAACACGAAAACAACTTTACTTGAAAAAGAAGTGGCCGAAAGCGCTTTGAAACAATAGAAATATGAACAGTTTTGGCACTCCTCACTCCCATCAAACAAAAAAAAAATGTAAGAACGCTGGAAAAACTAAATAATTGTTTTAAACAAATGAACAAAATTTTTCTTGTCTGTCATAATTTGCCGAAAGGTATATTCCTAAAAAAAAAGTATTTTTTTAAATTTATTAATCCGATATATTTTTTATTAAGTACTTTATTGCTTTAGTGAATATTCGTATGTCAGTAAACACTCCGTTTATCTATGAAACAATATATATATTTTTTTATTTTCGTCTACCGACCTAAATGTTAGAGAAAAATGCTACTTTTAGTGGATACCTGTATTTGAGCATACGTTCCATTTATTTTAAGAGAGTGACTGAGACGGCATATCAACCTCTGGGTTATTTAATGCCAAAAAGTAGGTTTTTAAAGTAGTTTTTATTTTTAATGTTAGGTTGTAGTGAGAAGGTTGATTTACTCACATTTTGATGAATAATTTTTTTAATATTTTTTTATTTTAGAAAACTAAAAATGTCTTCTAGTTTTGTATTCAAAAATGTATTGCTGTTAATAGTTTTTTCCTTAAAAATATATATTGTTGGTAATATTTTTCCTTCAAAAATGTAATATTTTCTATAAACATTTATTTTTATGTATATAGGTCTATAAAAGTGTATTTTTATACTTTTATAGTGTTTTGACCCCAGTTTGAGGTTAACTATTTGCCCATAGCTGGGACCCCAACAGGTGCTACCACTCCGGGTCAGGTTGGACCTAGGAATAACAGCAATTAAGAGGTTGTTCTATGCTCCTCACAATCAAAGGCCACCGTCATACCCAGGATTCTACATTTATTTTAAACATTATTTTTATTGTCTACTGGCCTGCGTACTCGAGAAAACCTAAATAAAATCTGACCTCCTGCAGAAATCGAACCTCTGTTTTTAGGAGTGACTACTATTGTATCTGGTGTGCTTTAACCGCTCAGCTACAAAGAGTTTCACAATCAACTATGGTTTTGTTTTTCTGTAAAGCATATTTACTTGTTCTGATTTTCACGAAAGGCATGTTTGCTCAGTTTCTTATCCGAAACGTAAACAAAACAATTTAAAAAAAAAATAATGTTTTTTTTATTACTTAAAAAGTTATTTTAATGGATACCCGTATTTGAGTAGACACTCCGCTTATTTTCAACAATATTTATTTCGTCTAACGGCTTATCCACTCGAAAAAACTTGAATTAAAAGTGCTTTCCGAAATTAATACTTTTTAAAATAAACGGTCTACTCAAATAGGGGTATCCACTAAAAATAACATTTGATGCAATAGAAATGTACCCGATAAAAAAAAAATCCAGTCTCATAAACACACACACACACACATATATAATAACTTTTCCGTTACACCTAATGCTGTGTAGGGCAGCGTTTTTACTGTTCCCGTAACAAACTGTTTTTTATGGGGCAGAGTTGTTAGCCCTGCGCCCAACCCCCACATCTGGAGAAAGGTGATTTGGCTGAAAGTGAGAATCGAACTACTTATAACGGTTCTAACGAGACGGGCTTGCTAACCATTACACCACGCCGAGATGCCTATATATGTATATATGACACTCGCACGTTATGTTTATCCTGTCACTTTCGTTGACTATTAAAAAAAAAAAAAAACAGGCACACATATGACCTCTCTGGCTTGCCTGCCACTTGACTTAACTATTTATACATGATACCTTGACCACCAGAAAAACAACCGGATCTCGATATGTGAAGTCACAAGTTTATTCGCCTGAAGAGTCAATGTTAGACTCGAAACATGTGTAGCGACACAAATACCATTATGGGCAAAATATATCATACAAAAAGCAAGTAATATTAATAATAATAGCAACAATAAATCTACACTTTAAACATAATGATCACGGCTTCTCGCACTTTTTCTTCTATACCAATTTATTTATTGGAACAACCACTATTTCTGCTTTTATAATATATATACTAGCAGTATAGCCTGGCGTTGCTCGGGTGTAATGAAAGCTTTAAAACTAATCCATGGTTCCGGAACTCAGACTCTTTGGACAACGTTGGTACGAAAGACTAAAAAGCAATAGTTGTTTCCAGTTAAAGCGAAACCGTAGAATAAAAGAAAAATGAATGGATGTAAGTCAAATTTTGATTTCCTGCTATCGATATCAAATAAGTTTTTTTCGTCGTAAACTGATTTTGAAGGCTAAATAAGTCCTCTGAGTAAATGGTATCATGGCTGAGACTAAGACCTACAATTATACTTACTTAAAGCCAAACCCGGAACAAAAACTAAAATAAAAGAGCTGAAAAAAATACAGACATACAGGCAGATAAACAGACACACACACAAACATCTTTCCTTTTATATATATAATCGATTTTCTGCACTATTGTAAGAACTGCAACCTTGAAACTTCCGAATGTCGTTTCTTATGTCTTTGTCTATGAGTGTATCAAATTTGATTAAAATCGGACCACTCTTTCTATAATCCGATTTTTTTCGATTATGGATTTTCGATAGTTATCGGGAGTGCCTCGACACAAAACCTAGCTAAGAACACTCGCAGACGCTTATAGACGCTTATATATATATATATATATATATATATATATATATATATGAGAGAGAGAGAGAGAGATAAAGATACGTGCTGGCATCAATAAGTGTGGATTTAGTTCTATACATCGAAAATTACCGAGTGAAATGTTCGGATTAAAATGAAACTAACAACTGTATCAGGCTTAGTGATTTACTTTCCTATAAACCATGTGCTACCCAAAAAACCCGGAAAAGTTTATTTTTGTTGCTACCATTTTTGAGCTCAAGAAGACTACTTCGATGGAAACTGAACACTACGTTTTATTTTCCTTATTCCCTTCTTTCCGTATATTCATTTTGTTCTTCACATGCTTCCCCACCACCTTTTATTTCTACTTCTTTTTCTCTTCTCCTTTTTTACTTTCTTCTCTTTTCTATTCTCCTCTTTTGTTCTGTTTTTCTTCTCTCTTATCTGTTTTTCTTTTCTTTTTTTTTTCTTTGCTTTATTCTTTTCATTCCACTCCTCTTAACAATATACTTTTTGGTGGAACAACGTAATCGCGCTGCTTGTTAGAAAAGTCGTCCATATTTTCTTTATGGAAACTGATACGATCAGCATGGAAACATTCTTAAAATTGTACAATAATAATCAAAGAAATTTAATCCAGGAAATGTTCAATAAACATTTATAAAACTACGTATTATTTCCTACAATCGAAATATTTAGTGTTAAATTGATTCATAAAATCTAATTTTATGCTTTTTTTTTTCAAATAGAACCTTACTGTCGGTCCATTAACAAAACGCACACACATTCTCTCTCCACCCCACCATGACACATTTTCTTTAACTTTTCTTGTGTGAAATAAACAGTTAAAAAACGGATCGTCTACTCATAAAATATCCACTAAAAACGTTTGGAGTCATATATATATATATATATATATATATATATATATATATATATATATATATATATATATAGCTTGCTTCTAAAATAACTATTGAACATGATATTTTCACAAACACGTGCGTGTGTGTATATGTGTGCGTGAAGCAAACTGAACTATGTCCGCATAGTTCTAAGGTATAATCCAATTTGTAGAGTATATAACTTATTTGCAATCATGTTATAATATAATTATCGTATCCATTCATTACAATCATTAAGCGATGTATAACTACGGATTATATTTTGAATTAGCTTTTCGTCGTTTTTATATTTGCGATGGATATTTTATTATTATTTAGCAGCATGGTTTAGCAAACAATAAGTTTTATGTTACTTAATTCTTCCTGAGCTCTTATGCTTGAAGATGAAATTAGTTTAGCACTGACTCTCTTCATAACAACGATTTTAAGACTATGACTTTGATAATTAGAGACAACTTATAATTTTCGGATTATTTTTACAATGCAGTCGTAAAAGTCTGGTTGTTTATTTGAACATTAACAAAATTGACTTTGTTGCTTGTATTAAATTCATTAAGCACGAAAAGATGGTTTAGATATGGGGTTGCCGCTCGGCCCTATCATATCTATGTTTTCCTTTAAAAAAAAAAATTAAATAATTTTGCCAAACCTATGTGTTCGATATATTGATGATATATTAGTTCTAGCAAAAATATAAATCAAATAAGTAAAAAATACTTTCAGGAAAACTTTAGTCTACACTTACTAAAATCTCTTTTCGTGATGATGACATATGCACTGATAATGATGTAAAATTATGACTGTAAAGATCAACAAGTATAACTTCTCATGATCAATTATGCTAAACTAATCTCATCTTTACACACAAAGTATAGAGTAACATAAAACAAACACTTTATCACTTTAACAAAGATGTGAAAAGGCCAAATCCTACTATCGGTCAACACACACACACACACACACACACACACACACACACACACACACACACGCTACAATTAGCGACAGCAGTAGCAGCGAAAGATGACCATTCGTTGAAAGGCATGGTCCATGAGCGGATGTAAAAACAAGCTCTCCTACCATTCTGAAGATGGGATTTTGATCTTGAAATATTAATGAATAATAAATAGGTAATACCCAACAACTTCTTTACCTTCCTTTATTTTACTAAACGCATTGTGATAGCACTCAAGACCTACTCATACACGTATTAACAATTCTCCCAGACGCATATAATGGATTAACAAATAAAATGATAATCACAAAATATAACTGTAATTGAAAAAATGATAAACACCTGATAAAAACAAAATGAAAAACATTAATATTTAGTGTAACTAAATGGTCCTTAATTTATCTAAACTTATTTATAAATGGAACTTTGTCTGTGTGTGTGTGTATGTGTGTGTGTGTGTGTGTGTGTCCGTTACATATAGACTCCGAAACGGCTGAATCGATTTTCTTGAAAATTTACACGCTTGTACTATAAGTATCCGCGAGTGTTCTTAGCTAGGTTTTGGGTCGAGGTACCCCCGATAAATATCGAAAATCGATAATCGAAAAAATCGGGTTATAGAAGGAATGGTCCGATTTGAATCAAATTTGATACACTCATAGACAAAGACATAAGAAACGATATTCAGAAGTTTCAAGGTTGCAGTTCTTACAATAGTGCAAAAAATCGATAATATACATATAAAAGCTTTTATTACACCCGAGCAACACAGGGCTATACTGCTAGTATCTAATAGCATAACGAAAAAGTTGGAAATATTTACCAATTTAATAAATTTCACATTTATTAAAGCTCATCATAGAGTGACATGGAGAAAAAAGAAATTTTGGGATTTTTATTTTGACTTGTTAAACAACATTAGTATAATTTATGGTGTTTCGAATTCAAGAGTCGACGCTTCCTTCCAAAGCTCCAAGAAATTTCAATCCTATTTGAAAAAACGTAAATATTGCTTTCTGTATGTAAGTGTATCATAATTCTAATTTTTCCATGTGAAATTCAAATGATAATGTACAATAGGAAGTGTGTTGTAGATACTGTTTGGTGGTTGTCTGCATGTAGGTTTGGGAATGTTTTTATGTAAACACCGTTTGCGTTAGATAAACATGCGTTGAATTGTTATTGTTACCATTCTGTCGAATTTTGATCCATATTTGATCCCAATCCATATCCCAATAAGGTACCTCCTCTCATTTTTGATCCCTAGGTTTTAAATTTAATTTTTAAAAATAAAAAAACGTTTTTTTGAAATTTATAATATAGTTTTATAATATAGTTATAATATATTTATAATATAGTTTTTTTGAAATTGTTATTGTTACCATTCTGTCGAATTTTGATCCATATTTGATCCCAATCCATATCCCAATAAGGTACCTCCTCTCATTTTTGATCCCTGGGTTTTAAATTTAATTTTTAAAAATAAAAAAACGTTTTTTTGAAATTTTAGCTTAATTGAAAGATAAATGATTAAATTTACTATTTCTAGTAAGCAAAATACTCTGATGTATTTCAAACAGAAATTATATTGATTGGAATCTTAAATTTTTTTTTTCTTTGAGTGATCGACACATTTGTAAACAAAACTTAACTCTCGGTTTTAAAAATTTTGCAATAATAAAATATACATCTTTTACATGTTATTTTTGGAAAATTAGCAAATTTAATGTTAAATTAATCTGATTTGAAATAAATCATGGTCTGACTCGTTAACCTTTCAAGTAAACGATATTAAACCTCGTTATAAATCAGTTCAACATGTAGAAGTATAATAACTAAAAAATAACATAACCTAATTTAGCATTGGTCAATTTAACATTTCGTAAAGGTCATATGTTTCAAGGGTTGGAACAATAACCTTTTAATAATAAATCTCCAAAAGTAAAAGAAAATGTGCAGTTTATCATAAATAAAAAAATTAAAAATTATTTTAAAAATATTAATTTAAATGATTTGAATTAAATATTTTAATTTTCGATTTGTAAATAGTCTTCACTTAATAAATTAATAGCCGAACACACTGAGTAACTCGAAGAAACTTAAAAAGATATGTGAACTTTATGAATCATCATAATTAGCAAAGAAAAAAATGAAAACAATTCTTATAAAAATTCTTTAATCATCGAATTTTTTCTCTTCAGAATATGATACACTTAAATTATATTATTTATAAAATCAATTAAAAGTTTATCTAAATTAAAAATAGCGTAGTTTTATTGCCTTTTTTTTTTACTATTCGGAGCAGATTTTTAGATACAATCTCGTAAATAAAGAATTACGATTTACATTCCCCAATGAGTCCTGCATTTAACTATTTAATAATTACACAAATAATGTGTATAGATAATGTATTTCTAGAAGTTACATGCAATTATTTGGAGGGTGGGTAACAAATGTTAAAAAATAAATTTTACTAAGATTTTCTTTTAAATAATAATTGCATAAATAATTTAATTCATTTGTGAATTAGTCCTGAAAATTTCATTAAAATCGGACAATTAGCGGATGTTTTGCATAGGCTGGAATCGTCTCCTCAGCCCAATGTCCTCATACAGTATACGACAGGAATACCGCCCACATAATGGTTAGACATTCTCATCTAACGAATATCTTAACATTTTTGATAAGCATTTCTGCCGCACCCTATATTATAATTATTGATTAATCGACTCTGGTGAGATTCGAAACTGTGATCAAATGTTCGCAAAGTTAACATTCTAACATCTAGGTCCCACTTATTCTCCCTCTCTCGTATATATAAAATGTTTAGTAGATACACTTGTTTAAGTAGATGTGTAATTTTAAACGGTGTAAATCTATGTATACCGCCTTGTACATGCAAAAATCTAGATAAATGAAAATGTATCGTTTTTTTATTTTATTTTATTTTATAATCTTGCCCCAAGCAAGACATTTTACTGACACCGGTGTGCAAGGGGTTCCAGAGGAAGAAAGTTATAAAAGTGACAGATTATATTGGGTATCAGGAAGTGGGTAAGGGAAGGGTTAAGATACTGATGAGAGTAGAGTGGACGGAGAAAGAGGAGAGAGAGGATGCAGGTTAGTGAGATAGGAGATAACTATTGACTTTACATTTAAATTGTTGGAGATTGTAGCTGTCGGGAAAGCAAATAAACGGAAGGGAATTCCACAGGCGGGAAGTGCGAGGAAAGAAGCTGATGGAGTAGAATTTGCGTTTACGTTTGCTGGTAGGATTCGAACCTGCATTCGGCTTGTTGAGGAAACCATGATATGAAAGCTATTATTGTATAATATTCTATCTTGTCTCACATACAGTTTTCATCTCACCATCGTTTTTCATACTCCTTTTGCTATTCTCTAGGCGTCAATCAAGCAAACTTTTACTACATCTGTTATATTTCCTTCCGGCTAGGTGTCCTTTCAACCACCTTCACTTTTTCTTCTTTGTTTAATTATTTCTATAATATTTCTTATGTGGATGAGCGGGTGATGTAATGGATAGCGGATCTTAATGAGAAATCGGAGAGCCGAGTTCGAATTCCAGTATTCGTTATATTCACTTTGGCACAAATACCCTTGGGGATGGTATGAATCTATATCTTCTTGTCCCAGCTATCGTACATAGCCTTGATTGGAAACCAGTCTAGAAAAGAAAAACTCAAACTATCCTGAAAAGAGTTGATTTTTTTAAACCATACCCTTTGTGCGTTTTGGTGCAGTGGATATCGACTCGGAACGACAAATCGACGAGCCAAGTTCGAATTCTAGTTGAATTCTTTGTATTCACTTACGCGCAAATATCCTTGGGAAAGGTATTAATCCATTACTTCACAGGACAGATTGGGTTCTATAGCTTTGGTCGGCAACCAGTCTACCGCAGAAAGCAATGACAACCTATTGCAGGATAAAATTCTGCACAGTCAGTCATGTCTCTTTCGAGACATGATCGCCCAAGCGTGTATCACGTATGGCACTTAACTGACTGACCCTTTATTCGGTCCCCTTTTCATTGATGAAAGAATTCCTGGAGAATTTTCTCCTTTTGCGAGATAACAATTAGATATTCTAGTTTCTCTATTTTGTTCCTTTCAAGCGGGATTTTATTTTTGAAGAGAAAAAAGTAAGATGATGTGAGATCTGAGAAATTCAGTGGTTATCCAATCTAGGGAATGCTGTCTATTTCTAAAAACTGCTTCCCAAAGCATGGTTACTGATGGAACCTCTGTAGTTTAAAAAGACGACCACACTCTCTACATTTTCCTCACAAGTTCTATAAACAACGGTAGGGATTGGGAATGCTGTAACTTAGTCTGTATGCTTGAGAGTCAGTTTGTGACAAACGGCTTCATACTTTAGCTCTGTTACCATAACAACACTTCCGATATTTTTGATCAGACCTCGTATCGGTAAAATGCTTTTCATTATATTTAGTCTAGAATAATCTATACCCTGTTTTTAACTATTTTCCACTTTCAAATTATACGTGGCTTTATTTGATTGAACCGATCTTTTTTTCACATGCAGTAAGTTTATACATTGTTGGGTTTCTTTAAGTTCTCCTTGTATTCTTATTGTTTCGGAACATTTTGTTTCGTTCCTGTTCACCTTTCAGTGGGTATATCTGCTTAAATCGCTTCGCCTAACTTGCAATTCATCTGATGACTTCAATCCTTTTTCTTCTATGTTCCATTCCTCTTAAGGACGTGGTCGATCATGACTATTCGCAAATTTCTGTCCGTTGTAACTCTCAGTATGGTTTGTCGTTTTGTTATCTCTACAAATGTTTTGCTAACCATTTGCACAAGTATGCTGGGTAAGTTCTGCACAGTTTTTCTTGTCGCTTCTTGTGAATGTCAGATTTTTCGAGTTTCTTTTCTACCTTTGATTCCTAAAAAGGTAAATACGTTTTGATTATAGCATTTTCTGGTGTAGTAGATATCGGCTCTGAATGAGAAATCGGGGAGCCGAGTTCGAATTTCAGTTGAATTCATTGCATTCATTTACGCGCAAATACCCTTGGAAAAGGTATTAATTCGTTTATTCCTTCCAGTGATAGGTTAAGGAACAGAACAGATTGGGTTCTATAGCCTTGGCTGGCAACCAGTCCACCGCCGAAAGTAATGGCAACCTTCTACGGGATAATCTTCTACCCAGTCAGTCATGTCTTTTTCGAGACATGATCGCCCAAGAGTGTATCATGTATGGCACTTAACTGAGTATTCTCTCCGTTTCTATTTTGCCTTAAACATATTTCTAAGCAAATGAAATTTCGATGAAAGTCAAAATCTGTGTGTTAGTTTTCATCTCTGGGGGGATTTTGGAAAATTTAAATATTAATGTTTGTGTGCACGTGAGTGTAATTTAGAGAAGTCGGGGGACTGTGTGGTGTAACGTGGCCGTGGCGTAGTGTAGATTCAAAATCTTTCCAAAGATGCAAACTAACACAGCGAATTGAAAAAAATTAGATGAAAGTCAATTTTGATAATGACTAAAGCTAGTCGAATGCTCGGAACCTTGTCAAGAACTAATACGTTGGAATTTTTTTCTCTCTATTTACATTATTCGGACTATTTTCATCATCTTTGTTGGCATTTTTATGACGTTTCGGCCGTTGTACGCTCCGGCCTTCCTCAAGTGCCAGTAATTTAGATCAGAACTGGGGTATACCATTCTCAGTATTTGTGCGAAGCCACTTCTGGTGGTCATGAGTTATCTCCCTTTATCCTAACTAAGTTATTTGTTTATCACTGTTGTAGCCTAATACTGAACTCATAACTCTTTGGGTCAAGTCACTGGAACTAACCAACTTCTACATCCACTGGGCCATGTGTTCTTGAGGACTACCAGCAGTGGCTTCGCACAGTGAATAAGAATGATATACCCCAATCATCGTAATAAAGAGTTTAGTTCGAAATTCTTAGCATCTGAAGAAGGCTAGTGCGTACAACGGCCGAAACGTCGTAAAAATAGTAACAAAGATGAGATAAAACAGTCCGAATACTGTAAATAGTGTAAATACTACCTCATCTCAGAAGTATAGACAAATGTTGTTTTTTCTTTCTCTTTTTCTCTTGTCTTCAACAAAACCTGTTTTAATGAACATTTGTTGCCTAGATACACCCCATACGAACATACATCCACACGTGTGTGCGGGCGTGCAATTAGCGTGGCTTCAAACTAAACCACCAGGAATGATAAAGACTTTGAAAAGCTATTATATGAAAATTATATTTCATTAAAACAATTTTTTTTCGTCAAGTCCTGCATATGTTTGCCATCTTTTTGCAGTGCCATCTTTGTGGTCTTCTATTAACTAAATGAGTAAAAGAGATGAAGAAAACAGACTTGCTCTTCTAACCGTAGCATGTAATTAATTCTTTGAACAGCGCAAAGCCGTCGCCGGAATTTCTGGAAGCATTGATTCACCAGTTTAAAAGTCGACAATGCCGCTCAAACAAGAATTCATCTTTGGTGAATAAGAAAGCTGACATTTCAAATCGAGTTTATATACTGTATTGAGGCAGCAGATAATTTTCTAAACATATACTGTTAAATATATCAGGCAGTGAGTGTCTATTATGTTTAACCATGAGCCGTTCTAAACATTATATTTTGGCTTTAATTTCAGGTGAAAATAAAGACAAAAATTGTCCAACATTTGGATAATTTTTTTATTATGCTGGTTCTAAGCTTTCGGCTCACATGAGCCATCTTCAGAGAGGTTACAAGGACGTTAGCATAAATACATCTACCATCAAAGATGATTTTATCTTGTGTTGACATAAAACATTGCTATTCAACAATAACAGACACCGAATAGCAGACGCAGTTCGCAAATTTGTAATGCGGTTCTATGACGTCATGCGCGTGAGAGATCAAAATGTTAACAGAATCATATGTTTAAATGCAATGTAATGTGTTGTGACTAGATTGAAATGTGATTTTATGAAGTGTGGTTTGTTTTTATTTAATGTAGATTAGCCTCCAATATCTGAACGTTTTTTTACCGTGTGTATGAGTGAGTATTATTGTGTTATCGACTAAAATCTCTCTAATATTACCTACATGGTTATGTTTTCTAAGAAATGTTGTTTAATTGAACTCTAATCAGAAAGGTGGCAGGTAAGTCTACGGGAGAGCGTGATAGTAGTAAAATCAATATATAGTGGGTTTATTATTAGTACCGGAGATACAATCTCTGAACCGGCATGTAAATTGATACACTACATTGGTTTTCTGTAGAGGATTTAGTCGTGTGGTTGTAGGGTTATTAGAGACATATATATGTATATATATATATATATAAGTACATCAATAAATTCGCATCCTGTTGTGAAAAAAGTATTTTATGCAACAAATATGTATTTTTCAATACTCCTCTTCGGTTTCGAAGAGTAGAATTTCCCTGTTTAGGATTTGGTTTTCGGTTTTTTCGAAAATCTTCTCTTTCACTCCAAGTAGCTCCTTGCGTCTTAGTAGCATTATTGTTTTGCTTAGGGTGAATTGATTTTTAAAAAATAAAAATGGTGTAGATATGGGGTCGCTGCTCGGCTTTACCTTATGCTTCTTTTAAAAAGATGAAACTTTTAATAATTTTACCACGCCTATGTGTGTCATTATGGTCTTGCTTGGAGTAAATTGATTTTTAAAAAAAAAATCTCTCTCCTTATTGGTGCACTTTCGTGGCAAAATCTGATAGTCGAGCATTATAGTGTAAACATTTCCGATCAATATTTAGCTACCTATGTATTGGGCTACGCTTTTTTCTGTTTCCCAAGCTAGTCGAATACAGGGAAGATTTCAAGTACACTGGTTCTTAGATTTAGTCACGTCAATAATAATCTGGAGATTGAAATTGGACAAGCTTAGGGTGCTCTAAAAAAAAAAAATGAAAAGTTATGGAAGTCGAATCTCGAAAGCTATTTGAAAATAAGTCTCTCTTGAGCCACAGGTGAAAACTTGTTACTCCACGGTGTTGAAAGAACAGAAACCAATAAAGATCTCTATGGAAAACTACAAAGGGTGATTCAATCTCTACAGATTTAGAAGACTGCGACTCATTGGACATAGTTGGAGGAGAGGAGAACTCCTAAGTAAAGTACTCTTGTGGGGGCTCAAACGCAGAAAACAGAAAATAGAGAGACCGACAAAAATAATTACAGATCAGCTAAAAACGATAATGTTCTGAAGATTGATAAACGTTCACCACAGGCTGAAAAAATATAAGAAACTCTTTACCAATGAACCAATTCGATCGAATTAAAAAAAAAAAACAATTACAAAAATACTACGCTCTTATTAACATTCATCTTAATAAACCATTAAGCTTTATCTCTAAAATCTCTGATTATATTTCCAGTTATCATAGGGAGAGTAAAAATAGGCCTACAAATATCTTAATATGCGTGGGACTTGTCTCATAGCTCATAAAATTGGGTATTTCCTAAACGGTCTATAAATCTGTGTTATGTTCTGAGAAAAAAAAATATTTAACTACGAACATTGAAGGTCTCAATTTGAAATAATGATTCATTTAATTCATGTGAAGTTAAAAATATTATAATGCGCCTAAACTCCAAATATTTTGGAGATTGGCGCTATATAGTTTTAACACCATCTTTTTTGCCTGGGCTATCAATAACTCTTTATTTTATCTGTAAAGATACTTTTGTAATTTTTAAAGTAATCATTCTCGATTCCAAACTTACTGGGACTATTGATAACATTTTTTCTGGTTTTTTTGTTTTGTTTTTTGTTTTTTTAATGTTTCAACCGATGAATTCTTTGGGCTTCATCATGTGTTTAGTCTGCATGGATATTTTTTCCTACTAATCTCTATCAGTTTTCTCATTTTACTATAGACAAAAGTATGACCTAAGATAATAGTTGTGAAAATAAACTGATTACACCGACGTATTGGCGCCACTCTTCAGTATCTCGTGTGGTACAAACGCATTGCATATTTTATATACAGAGTGACTAGGAAATCAACTCTGGCCTGTCAAGGAAAAAAGGATTGATAAACTTTTGATGGAGGAAGAACTAGTCCTTCTTTCCTTACAAATTTTGCAACTGAAGAAACACAGAGAGACGGGAAAATGACTCCAGAATAAGACTTAACTGGTTTTTGTGGAAGGAGATTCTCTTTCCAAACAACGTTTTCACTCTTCGCACTTTTCACTGTTACATACGCTAATAAGAGTTTTAAATAAAGGTAGAGTGAAGTGAAATGTTCAGTAATTCTATTTATTGATCATTTATATTTATTTCTTGTTGTTGTCTGCATGTATATTGTAGTTATTCTCTATTAAATTAATTTTTAATATTTTTGGTTGTGTAGAACGGATTGATTGGATTTACATTAATTCTTATGGAAACTTGATTTTGATTTTCGGCCAATTTTCTGGAATGGATTATAGCCGATAACCAAAGTTCCACTATATTTGTAGTACAGTGTAACCCGGATATAAGAGAGTTTACGCGACCGGATAAAAGTTCTCTTATATCAGGGGTTTCGTCCATTTTATATATGTACATTACAACAGGCTCTAATTGGGAACCAGAGAAAATCACTCTTATATCAGAATCTCTCTTATATACGGGTCATATTGTACATGGGCACCCAGACGTGGTGTAATGGTTAGCAAGCTTGTCTTACTAGCACTTATTACAAGTGAGTTCGATCCTCAATAGGTGTCCCATATTTTTGACCTTGTGCTCCATTTTAGTGGTGCTTATAAAATCAACTGTAGTTTTAGTACATTCATTCTTCGTACATAATACGCACATTTTCCAAGATTTTACTCCTAATGTTACACGTGTAGAAAATAAATTATTTTGCCGGCCACGTGCGTCGCAATATTCAGGACAATATGACCGGAAATAAGTGATCCCTGTGATCCGAACTAACTTATGTGTAAGAAAAAAAAAGTTTAAATCTCTAACCAAATACTATTTTTATTTTTTATTTTTAAATATTCGCCTCAGTGCTGTCCGTGTCAAAGACAGGCTTTATGGGTTTTATTGACGCTGTCAATGCTGGAGATGTCATTATCTTCGGTTTTGTCATCTTGTCTTTACACAAGAAGGGTGTCATCTTCGCTATCGTCCAGTGCGTTTGTGATGCAGCATATATTTTTTAATGACTTTGCCATTATGGTTTCAAAGATGCTCTACCATGTGCGGAAATCTGTGCGTGTTTTATACTTTCGTTTCTTTTAAACTCTCCTATTTCATTTCATATCAACCTCTATGGGTTATTTAATGTCAAAATCTAAATATTTTGAGTGCAATTCAAATACAGATAAAATTTATTGTTGGAAATTCCACGATTAATACGTATTCTTGTTCTTTTCTTTTTTAATATAAGAAATATATTGCTTATATTTTTACTATATTTTCATAGGGTATTGTTCTTGTTTGTGGGGGGGGGTCACTCTTTGCTCATAGCTGGAAGCCTAACAGGTGCTACCACACAGTCAGTTTACCTGGGATCAACAGCCATTATGGGGTGTTTGCCCCGCTCTTAGAAACCTTCAATCTCTCCCCTGGCCTTCTGAAGATGAGATTTTGATCTCGAAATATTAATGTATAATAAATAGGTAATATCCAAAACTTCTATACCTTCCTTTATTTTATTAAAGACATTGTGACAGCCTTCAAGACCTAACCATCCACCTCATATACACAATGCTTCAAGCAAATTACAAAATGTTATTATATATATATATATATATATATATATATATATATATATATAGTGTGTGTGTGGGCAGCAAACTCTTATTCAAGCATATCTTGTTGATTATAATAGACAAGGAAAATTTGATGGATATAGAAAAAATTATGAGTAGATTCTGGTGTTTGACTCTGCTATAATGCAGCGAAACATCAACCCGTAAGCTATGGTGCAAATATCCAAACAGTGTTCATCTTGTGGCCAGATTTAATTTTTCATACACAAGACTAATTTTTACATGAGCATATTTATGCCATTGTTTTAAATATTGTTCAAAATTTTGTGTTTCTAATCTTGCTGTAAACTGCTTTTAAACTGTATTGTTTGTTTTTCATCATTAGAAACGGATAGAAAAGTTGAACAAATTTTTAAATTAGGTTCATTTTCAGTGCTACAAATTCAAAGTCAGTACACATTATACACGAGGACCTCCACCTCAGCAACAAAACAAAGTAGTAGTTCAAAATTAAGAGTGCGTATTATACACGGATAATTACGGTAAATGTACTGGGTTGTCTTGTTGCGGAACAAAGATTATCAAACAAGTCTCGCAAACCAAATAATTTGTATAACGATCATTGAGTACTCACATACGTTTAGTCTTGTACCAAACTAAGCAAAGACTAGTAAAAATGCAGCACGTCATTTAGGAGCTAGCTATGTTCGCAAGTGTTTGCATTGACGTGGGTTCAATTCTTATTAAAAACTTTATTGGTATTTATTCATAAGAGCAAGTTGAACGTTGTTTGTCATATAAAAACTCTTTGCAATTTATTTTATTTTTATTCTAAAAGATTATTTTAAATAATATTTTATATTTATATATTTTATATTTATATATTTTTAATAAATATTTAAATAATATTTTAAATTATTTTAAAAAAATTATTTTAAATTAAATTAGTTAAGTTCAGTTAAGTGCATCAAGTGATATACGCTTGGGCGGCGATCGCCTTTCTTATCTATGACTGACTAAGCAGAAGATGTTTTGCAGTAGTTGCCATTTCTTTCTGCTGTAGACTGGTTGCCAACCAAGGCTATAAAACACAAGCAGTCCTGCTATTCAACCCATAGCTGGAGGGAGAAGAGATAGATTTTTCCCTTTTCCAAGGTTATTTTCGTGTAAGCAAATGAAACGAATTCAAATTCGGCTCTACGATTTCTCATCCCGAGCCAATATCCATTTTATACTAAATTAATAAAAATAATTAATTTTCGTCAGAGACTGAAATGATTGCTTGTTTCAGTTCATCAGCTTGGGCGATCATGTCTCGAAAGAAACATAACTGACTGAGCAGATGATTTTCCTACAATAGGTTGCCATTACTTTCTGCGGTAGACTGGTTGCCATAGTCTATAAAACCCTATCTGTCCTGTTATTTGACCCATAGCTGGATGAAAGAGACAGATTAATCTCAAGGGTATTTGCGCGTAAGTGATTGTAACAAATTCAACTAGAATTCGAACTTGGCTCTCCGTTTTCTCGTTCTGATATCCACTGCACTACAACGCACGTCCTGTTACTTGTTCACTTGGCATATTTTTCCAAGTTACGCCACGGCTTCTGACATTGTGCCAAGCTAAGCTTAGTAAATAGCGTTAAGCAGATCCTTAAAAAACAGGAAATTTAAAAATTTAATAATTTTTCCATTTCCACAAAACCTAGTTTTATTTTCAAGTGTAGAATATACGAATTGATTTTTTTCGTTCTGATCTGAAGATTGGTCTTAGGGGGTCATCCTCAAATTTCAAGCGGAATAAAACTCTTGCTAAGCCCTAAAACTATTCTGTTCTGTATTCCTGCAGACATCCTAAACCGTTCTGGTACCATTTCTCAATCCTGACGATCTTCTCTTCTTCCTGCCTCGGTTTATCATGCATGAAATTGCTTCATAAAAATCTATGACCTTCCTACTCTACTTCTACTATTTATCCGCTTACCACATTTCAACTTCAGATTTCCTAAAAAAAATAAAAATAAAAAATAAATTAAACTCGATATTTCCCCATACGTGATCAAATTTTAGACATACTTTGATTACAAAGTTTTTTGTAATTCTTCATTTGTAGGTAAGTGAACAAAGTCCTTTCTTTTTATTTTCTCATATTTTTGGCTTTTGAAATACTATAAACCTCTACTTATTATTCTTATTTTAGGACGATAAGATTAAAATGGTGTTGTACTAGCTTTATCTTCAGACAATGGGGGCAATATTAGGACAAGAAGTTCATTAAACTATTCTGTATATATACCATGCCGCTTATTTTAAAATATGTATGATGATATATCCAGGTAAAGTAGATTTTAGGCAATGAAAGAAGTTAAAAGAAAATTGTAAAATTCTTTATCCAATGTATAAGAGGGAAATTTGATAATGTTACAACACAAGTTGTTTCCCCAAGTCTGACAAAACACGTCGAGCTCTACGATATTTTCTCCTACATAAGGTGGGGGGTGCAGGTTCGAAACCTGCCAAAGGGCACGTTTTCTTTATTAAAGACTTTAGAGATTCCTAGGATGTCAATTATCCTTTTTACTCTGCGTTTGAATACTAACTACTGATGTTAGTAGTCGCGAGACAGTTACTTATGCAACTTTCGCAGAACGCCACCAGATGTCACTGTTAGATTCTCCATTTTAGTTGGATATAGCTAAGGATTGATTGCCTATCAGGCCTATAGTTATATTTAGCATGTCTACTCAAACGTGTATCCACTAAATATAACGTTTATAATAAGGTGAACTGTCGTCGTCGGCTTTATATCGTATCCAAGAATTAAATTTCTTTTTTTACTGATCACTTACTTTATGATGGTGTTGATGACTAAATTCGCCGCCAATGCGCAGGTTCAGAGCAAGAAGCTTTCATTTTCACCGACTGCTCCCATAATCAATTCCCTATCGCCATTTGGCTCTGCAAGATTTGGTTGTAGGTTAAAAAAAAAAAAAAGAAAAGAAAAAAAAAGACAGCGCCGATGGTGTAAATTTGTTTACAGTGAATGTCAGTTAGCCAGGAAGTGACCCATACATTTGATTTCATGGCCTTGCTCTGTGACACACTTTTTTTTTAATCGTTTCACCTCAAGCAAGGCATTCCACTGCCACTATTGAGCAGGGGGTTACATAGGGGAAGGTGGTGAGAAAGAGTGGTTAGATATAGGAAATGTCAGAAGGAGGGTCATAGACGGGTAAGGATGTAGATGGGAAGAGGGTTTGAGAGAATGGATGCGAGTTAGTGTGTGAGGAGGGGTCTATTGACCTTACATTTAAACTCCTGGAGATTGTAGCTGTCGGAGAAGTTAGTATGTCGAAGGGAATTTCACAGTTGGGAAGTGCGAGAAAAGAATATGTTGGGGTAGAATAGAATAAGACATGCAGTATCCATTTACGAAACAATAACGGACTGCCGCTAACTCTGTTACAATTTCCAGTGGCACTTTCTGTAGCATGTAGTCCTCTTCATCCGCTGGTTAAACCGTTGGGATCTTGAGATCAGATGTCAGCGAGTTGTCCTGGATAGAAATACCTGAAAATATTCGCACCAGAGTAATATCAGTAATTTTGAAATCAGTTGTATCGACCGGCTAAGAGACGAAAGACAACGTCGAAAAGCATCAGCAAAAACTCCTGTTCTCATGTCCAAAGATCCTCGCTGTTGCACAATAAGTGGACTTGTATGAAGGTCACTGAAATGTCGCACACGAAACAAGCATAAACTCTGAATGAAGTTGTTGGATCCTCATGTATCAATATCGATGGGAAAGTTCATTATATATAAAAAAAAGTGTTACTGGTAAGACCGGTAGACGGTTATTTAAAAAAGAATGTGCTCAATGCAAAAACCCGAACTGGCAGAGACAACAATATATTAAACAACGAAATATTCACCACTCACTTGCTACTTAGGTTTCAACTATATAATTCTTACCAGAGCGTTAAATACGCTTAATGAGACCTATATTGGTTGAAACCTAGGTAGCAAGTGAGTAGTAAAAATTTCGTTATATATATATATTAACACACAGTAAACATAGAATATTTAAGTTATTAACAATAAAGAGAATTGAATTGAAAATATAAGCTCATCCCTACCGTGGCGGATGGCCGAAGACAGTGACAAAATAGTGGTGTTGTGGTCCCTGGTTTGATTACAGACAGGGACCACAACACCACTATTTACTCTTTGATAATGGCTTATGTGAGCCGAAAGCTTAGACCCGATAAAAAAATCAACAATTACTGTGATTTTTTGTTGTCTTTCAACGACATCACCATCAAGTATATCAGACGGTATGAACGGATCCTACACAAAATGAATAGACAAAACTTGCCTATATTATTCAATGAAACCTGCATTAATGAAAAAATGCTGCCAAAATACACACAATATATATATATTAGTTGTATGGTTAGGTTTTGAAGGCTGTCACAATGCGTTTAGTAAAATAAAGGAAGGTAAAGAAGTTTTAGTTATTATCTTTTTATTATATATTAATATTTCGAGATCAAAATCTCATCTTCAGAATGGCAGAGGAGCATGTGTCTGTCCGAGTGAGTCCGAGCCTGTATACATGCTCTGACACACTTGAAAGGCTCGGACTCACTCGGACAGACACACACTCCTCTGGCCTTCTGAAGATGAGATTTTGATCTCGAAATATTAATGTATAATAAATAGGTAATATCCAAAACTTCTATACCTTCCTTTATTTTAACTAAAGACATTGTGACAGCTTTCAAGACCTAACCATCCACCTCATATACACAATGCTTCAAGCAAATTACAAAATGTTATTATATATATATATATATATATATATATATATATATATATATAGTGTGTGTGTGGGCAGCAAACTCTTATTCAAGCATATCTTGTTGATTATAATAGACAAGGAAAATTTGATGGATATAGAAAAAATTATGAGTAGATTCTGGTGTTTGACTCTGCTATAATGCAGCGAAACATCAACCCGTAAGCTATGGTGCAAATACCCAAACAGTGTTCATCATGTTGGCTGATCAAAGATGCATGTTTTCTTCCATATATGTACATATTATAATTGCAGATGCATATAATTGCAGATGCATATTTAACAATAGATCTAAAAAATAATAGAAATAAATAAACAAAAGATAAACAAAATTGCGTATGTGAAATGTCTCGTTCCAATTAGGGTCTAGTGGTTTAAATTAACTCGATCCACAATAGCGCTTTTATAACTCTCCTGAACTTCCTGTCACCTTTAAGCGCATATAGTGTCTCCAAGGAGTTGTCCACGTCGTTCATAAAAAAATGAGACTAGAAAAGTAGATGCTTTATTACTTCATTTTAAGAAAAAACACATGTCCTACTTTTGTTTCGTTAAGCACCGATGAGTAAAAATATGTGAGAAAATATGAAAATTACGATGTGAGACAAATAGATTTTCAGTTATGAATATAATTTAATGGCACATTTTTGGACTTAGACTACATAACTCGACTACAGAAAAACAGGTAGTTCCATAAAACCGGAACTCTTTTAATGTACCGGACCTTCTGCAGCTGCTAACTTTCAACTCCCGTATAGGTCTGATCGGCTATAAGCAGGCCTGAAGCAGACGTGAAACGTTTTTAAAAATCTTAATTTTCGAATTCAAATCTTATAATGAAAGTGAATTTATGACGTTCATATAATGACAACTAGAATTTAATAAATTCTCATAGGCTGTCTTTGATCAAAAGTCACCACCATTACCGTGATTACAGTTAGTCCTTAGTGGTTATTTTAATAAATTATTAATGATTTTAATATACAAATACATTAAAAAATCAAAAGAAAAGAAACGGCGGTGGTCACGTATTACCGGCGGAATAAAGCTATTAAATGTATAACGGGAATAGCAATTTTTTTATCTGATATAATGGTCAAGATTTTAATAGATATTTTAATGATCAATATTTTAATAGATTCTTTAATAGTCAAGATTTTAATAGATTGTATAGTCTTCATTATATGGATCACTTTTAAAAAAGAAAATCCGATTTTTAATTCACCGAAACTGAACTGTAAAAGATTTATCAGCATATATTTTGAAATTATGTGAACACGGAACCACCTCTTAATTGCTGTTGTTCCAAGATCCACCCTGACCCGGGGTAGTAACACCTGTTAGAGTCCCAGCTATAGGCAAAGAGTTAAACGTTTAAACAGGAATCAAAACACTATGAAAGTATAAAAACAGACTTTTATGAAATATATACATAAAAATTTTTGAATGAAAAATGTTACCAAGAAAAATAGATTTTTTGAAGGAACTAATGTTACCAAGAAAAATAGGTTTTTTTGAAGGAACTAATGTTACCAAGAAAAATAGGTTTTTTGAAGGAACATTAAATGAACACTAAATGAGCCCAAGGAGTTGATATGCCGTAAAACAAATCAATCTAGATCAAAAGAATTTTACCCATGTTATTTTTTTAAAAAAATGTGTTTTTTCAGGACGAAGGCGAGTGAAGTTTCGAAACAGTTTCCTGTTTTTCTTTTTAATAACTATAAATATCCAAAACTTATTCGATAAACAATTGGTGCAGTTTCCTTCACTGTTTTGATTTCAGAATCGCCTTTAAGCTGGAACAATGATTTCTTCCCCTTCAACGCCGCTTTTCCGATATCTGTGTCGGTTGGCGCTCTTCTTTTTCAATATTATGTCTTTTTAAAACGTGACTGATCAACATTCACGTGTTTACGTTTTGTCTTATAAGAGCAGTACAAATCACCGGAAGCTGCGGTTACTTTGTTAGAATACAGCTGCTGCTGCTGGTTTTTAGCTTGCCGGTTTTTGGTAGATTTTGCAATTAAAACTATTTTTATTACGTTTAAGAATATAAACACATAAGCAAAGTATAAACAAATGTGTTTTTATTTTTTGTTCTTTTTTTTAATCATTTCACCCCAAGCAAGGTGTTACCGGCACTGATGTACAGGGGGCTACATAAGAGTTACAGTTTTAGGCAGGAGGAGAGTGAAGAGAAAGAGGAAGCAGCTACAGTGGGTGCAAGAAAAAGGTCAAGAGAAAGATGTAAACACAGGAGTGGAGACAGTTGTGTAGGTAGAGAGAAAGGAAAAGAACAAGATACACGGGGTGATGTAGAAAGGACTTGAGTCAAGTGGATAAGAGATGGGCATTGACATTGCATTTAAATTTCTGGAGGTTGTAGCCACCAGGAAAGCAAGTATATGGAAGGGAGTTCCACAGGCGGGAAGCACAAGTAAAGAAGCTGCTGGAGTAGAATTGTCGCCTGCATTTGGTTGATTTAACTGTAAATGGTGGGACCTTGTTGCCAGTCTGGTTGCTCTAGTATATTCTTGTGGAGATGGCACCAGTAATCTAAGTTAGTCAGAGCAGAAGCCATGAAAATGTTTATAGAAGAGACAGAGGGAAGCCACATCCCGACAGTGAAAAAGGGGCTGAAGTCGAGCTGCCAGATCAGTACTGATCACATTACAGATTCTCCTTTGGTACCTGTCGAGAACCCTGAGATAAACAGCAGGAGCGCCTGACTAAATATGACAACAGTATTCCATGCACGGTCGGAATGGTTGATTTGTATATGTGCAAGATGGCCCGACACAGTGACCTAACCTTCCTAACAGTGGATTTAGCTATTGATTCAATGTAATGATTTCACTTGAGGTTGGAAGATAGGGTAAGGCCGAGGAGGCGCAGTGTATTACTTTCAGGGAGACTTGCTTGGTCCATACTTATGGATGACAGGAGAGATTGCCTCCGATGGTTGACAGATATGAGTTTAGTTTTAGAAACATTGAAATTTACGAGCCACTTCTTGCTCTAGTCCACCACTGAGTGGAGGTCCTTCTCAAGATCAGCAGCGAGGTTGTGTTTGTCCGCCCGTCCAGATTTCTTATTGATGCGTGAGTAAATGGTGGTGTCATCTGCGTAGATGCCTACTTGGGATTTGATCACGTCTGGGAGATCATTTTTGAAGATTAGAAAGAGCGCCAGGCCTAGGATAGAGCCCTGGGAACACCACCGGTCGTGCGGTAGGATAAAAAGTCGTTACTTGTCTCAAAGTTCAAAGGGTTAAGTCCTTTCACTTTCTTATACTAGAATTCACCCAATAGAAAGCCCGAGAGCCACTTATGATCGTGTGTTATTGAATGAGGTGTTTGAAGAGGCGATAGCAGTCAGTGAATATTATAAGGACATTAATGTTCAGTTGAGTCTTTTGTCGAGAGTAAGTTCCACAAAGTAATCAGTCAAGCTATCAGATTTTTTTTAGCTTTGGAATACGGAAGATATGACAGTGTTTCGACTTCCTTGTCTAGGTGGGAAGATATGAACTAAAGCATGGAACATGTGAAAATTTGGCACGGAAATCGTTTACGGCCATTAAAATTTGAGCTCCATCGTAACTCCACTGAACATTTTCTGTGTCCCCGGATGGTCATAGAACTATGGGAGAGATATTAACGCTCACGTTGAGAACGACTATACTGGACTGTTGCCAAGTTCGCAATGACTAATCTACTCTACTACTTTGCCAAAAGGTTGACGAAATGATAGAGTATTGCCTTTTCTAATATGGTTAGTGCAAAGCGAACCTAACAAACGTGACCGGAACTTGAAGCTTGGTTACTAATTCGAATTCTGCGTCTAGAAACATTACGCTATCTGAACATCCTACTTTTGTATCAGTCAGTCAAGTGCTATACGTGATACACGCTTTAGGCGATCATGTCTTGAAAGAGACATGACTGAGTGGACAGGAGATTATCCCGCAGTAGGTTACCATTGCTTTCTGTGGTAGACTGATTGCCAGCCTAGGTTATAGAACCCAATCTGTCCTGTTATTTAGCCCATAACTGGAGGAAAGAGACGGATTAATATCTTTCCCAAGGGTATCTGTGCGTAAGCGAATGCAAGAAATTTAACTGGAATTCGAACTCGGCACCCCGATTTGTCGTTTCGAGTCGATATCCACTGTACAAATGCAGTCAATGCTAAGATACGATCTTAATTTTTGGTTGAAATTATGTAATAAACACTGAGGCCTAAAATAACTGTTTTCATCTTTTTCAAACATATTTTTTCATATTACTTCAGATTAAGCACTCCAGATCATAAACAAATGTTATAAATCTTAATGAAGAGTCTAGTTGGTAAATTGATCTCCCTACGGAAACCAAAACAGATATATTATTATGGAGTTACTGGATAAGATATTTAAAGCGAAGAGGCAGTCAGTGAATAATGAGGATAATTAGTGCTCAGGGAAGCATCCTGGCGGGAGTATATTCCACAAAGTAGCAGTTCGGACAGAAAAAATTGTCAGCAAAATTTCTTACCTTTGGAATACGGAGAGGATGACAGTGTTCCGAAGTTATGGAAGCAGTGTGGCGACTCGTAGATGTTAATGTGATATAAGAATAATTAGTGAATAAAAGGGTGACTTAAGACTTCGTAGATGTGGTTCTTATGTCTTTGCCGAAAATGTCGAGGTAAAGACATAACGGACAGGTAACGACCTCAGTAGATACACAAAGATAGAAAAAGGCGTAAGACAAGGATGTGTCTTTTCACCGGATTTGTTCAACCTATACAGCGAGAATATTTTGAGGACCCTAGATGACACACCAGGATTTGTTATTGGAGGCCACAACCTGAACAACATAAGATACGCGGACGATACAGTACTAATTGCGGACACGGAAAGGAAACTGCAAAATCTCATACAGAAAGTAGCAGTGGAGAGTGACAAGAAGGGACTACAAATAAACTTTAAGAAAACTGAGTGCATGGTCATCAGCAAAAGATACAACCCAAAATGCCAAATACAGGTGGGGGATAACAGAATCAAACAAGTCCAAGAATTTAAGTACCTAGGAAGTGTTCTAACAGGAGATGGAAAGTGCGACACGGAGATCCGAAGGCGAATTGGCATGGCAAAGGACGCGTTCCAGAAGACGAGCAAAATACTAACACACAGGAAGATCTCAATAGAAACGAAGAAAGAGTGCTAGACTGCTACGTGATGTCAGTTCTTCAATACGGCTGTGAATGCTGGACAATATCATCGAAAATGAGGACACAACTGGAAGCGGCCGAAATGTGGTTCTACAGAAGGATGCTACGGATATCGTGGACTGAGCATACAAGCAACGACGAACTATTAGAAAGAATGGCAACAAAAAGAAAATTGATGCTGAGCATCAGGAAGAGACAACTGAAGTTCCTGGGACATGCAATGAGAAAAGAGAGCCTGGAGAACCTGATACTGACTGGACAGATAGAAGGAAGGAGAGACAGAGGAAGGCCGCGGATAACATATTTGCAGGGTCTGATCAGGTGGATGACGGAACGGGGGTTGACAGGAGCAACAGGAGCAAACATACTAAGAGCCACAAGGGATAGGGAGACGGGGAGATCCATCACATAGAAGAAGAAGATGTGGTTCTACGTAAGATATTAACATATGAACAACGAGGAAGATTTATTGAGAAAAAAAGAATTCTGAAATCAAATTGAGATAGTTGAAATATCTTGTTCATATGAGAAGAGATTGCCTAGAAAATTTGACACTCTTGTTTAAATGGATAACTGAACGGATGGTACAGTAAAAAGACTCACTGCTAAGAGCTACAGAGTGTAAAAACCCATGATCGACAACGTCCTGGAGAGAGACGGTCCATACAGAAGATAGAATTCAGTGAAAAAGACATAGAGGAAAGCAACGGTTAACATATTTGAAGGGCATGAGCAGGTGGATGACAGAACGGGGTTGCGTAGTGTTACAGGAGAAAGTGTGCTAAGAGCCACCAAGA
Source organism: Ascarosepion bandense (assembly GCA_037127315.1). Lineage (NCBI taxonomy): Eukaryota > Metazoa > Mollusca > Cephalopoda > Sepiida > Sepiidae > Ascarosepion > Ascarosepion bandense. The sequence continues at coordinate 4,051,014 of JBBBDQ010000740.1, read as the reverse complement.
ATAGGGAGACATGGAAAGCCAAGGCAAATAGAAGAAGAAAACCCAAACAAACGATAATGAGTTTCTGAGTTCGAGTTTCGTTTAACGACATATCAACCTCTGTGGGTTATTTAATGCCACAAAAATGAGATTTTAAGGTAGTTTTCTTTTAATGTTCAGTTATAGTGAGAATGTTTATTTAGTCAGATTTTGATGAGAAAAAGGTTTTAAATTTTTATTCTTATTTTAGAAAACTGAAGCTGTCTTCTAGTTTTGTACTCAAAAATGTATTACTGGTAATATTTTTTTCCTTAAAAAATGTATTGTTGGTAAAATGTTTTCTAAAAAAATGTATATATTCGTTTATAAAAGTTTATTTTTATACTTTCATAGTGTTTTGTCCCCAGTTTGGAGGGGGTAACTATTTTCCCATATTTGGGACCCTAACAGGTGCTACCACTTCGGGTCAGGGTGAACTTTGGAACAACAGCAAATAAGAAGTGGTTCCATGCTCCTCACAACCTCCCAATCAGAGGCTTTGCTGCCGGATGCAGTTTATCGTCATACCCATCATTCTAAATCTACAGTTTAAAATGTCTTTGTGCATTATGTCTTTGAGATATATGCATTGCATGTTTATATTCAAGGTAAATATATTAGTAATGTGTTAGTGTTCTCTTAAGTTGGCGGGATGGAATTCATTCTAAGCACAGAACTATGTTGATTAAACGAACAACATGGTAACAGTGCATCAAAGAATGACATGCATGACAACCCCCCAAAAAATTGCGAATCGTGCATTTTTACTTCCTGATTTCTTCATAACGGATCTGGGTGCTGTTAGTTGTAAGAATAGCGAGAGGTTTCACCAGGACATCCTAGAGATAGAATCGAACTATCAAGGCCGGTTTCAGCCTAAACGTGGGAGAGGATTACTGCTGGTTCCTAAAGTCAGAGACCAGCTCCACGTTCAGGCACGAAAGCAAGTGTCACAAACATTTCTGAAGATAATAGAATTAAAGTGAGTATGTTATTTATTTATTTATTTTCGGTTATTACGCATCGCCATATAATTTTTTTTCTTGAACTTAATGCATATCTCAAGAACTTGACGTAATCAGAGAATTTTTGAATCTTCTATTTACCCACTGTCTATTCAGGAGGTGGATGTGTGTTGTGGTTCAGTGGATATCGACTCGGAACGACAAATTGGGGAGCCGCGTTCGAATTCCTTGTTGAATTCGTTGCAGTCACTTACGCACAAATCACAAATATCCTTAGGAAAGGTATTAATCCGTCTCTTTTAGTTATGGGTTAAATAATAGAATAGATTGGGTTCTATAGCTTTGGTTGGCAACCAGTCTACCGCAGAACGTAATGGCAACCTATTGCGGGATAATCTTCTGCCCAGTCAGTCATGTCTCTTTTGAGACATGATCGCCCAAAACGTGTATCACGTATGGCACATAACTGACTGACTTCAGGACGTAGGCGATTATGGCTCTCTACAACTTCCTATTTTTTGTAGCAGCGTCTGTTTTGTTTTGTATCCTTCCCATTTCATGTTCAATTATCCATTTACATAAGATCATTAGATAAGTTTTTCAAGATTCCAGTTTAGTGTATTTATTTTAATCGTTTATCTGAGTATTTGCGGATGTGCGTTTTGGTGCCGTGGATATCGGAGAGCCGTGTTCGAATTCCAGTTGAATTTGTTTCATTCACTTATGCACAAATACCGAAGTGTTAAGTGTGCATTGATTCAATTTTTTTTTTTGTGCTACTGCTATATATCGACAATTGTTGACAATATATTTTATTTGTCCCAATCAGAGCTCAGAGTTAAATCATCTTACTTTCTTGTACTAGAATTCATCTAATACATGCACAAATACCATAGCGAAAGGCATAAATCCGTCGCTTCTCCCTCCAGCCTTGGTCAGTAACCTAAAAGGTGGTTACGTAAAATTAAAAATCCACCTTCCCTTCGGATTATCATTAGTCACCAAAGTAAAGTAGACAAAAAAGAACTAAAACTTTAGGGATACTTTATGCAATCGTGGGTTATTATAGTCATTATTATTAAATATATGATAAAACCCTTCAATCTAGACCGATATGATATAGTAAAATAGTTTTAGAAACGAAGTGTTAAGTGTGCATTGATTCAATTTTTTTTTTTGTGCTACTGCTATATATCGACAATTGTTGACAATATATTTTATTTGTCCCAATCAGAGCTCAGAGTTAAATCATCTTACTTTCTTGTACTAGAATTCATCTAATACAAAGTTTGAGAGCCACTTATGGTAGTGTTACTTGAAATTTACAACTTCATCTATTCTGGCCAAATGGTGGTATTTTTTTTATTTACCATTAGATTTTACACCTGAATCTTAAAATAATAATTATGAACTGGTATATTACTTAATAGCAATAAAAAAAACAGGTCCTCTACTTTGTGTCAAGTACAATCATATACTATAAAAAAAAAAAGAACCGTATATTTTAAGACTTTATTTTTATTAAATTTGCAGAGTTGAGTTGTTTTTTGGTTGTTATTTTTTTAAATATACAGGGTGTCTATAAAGTTCGTGTACATTTAAAATAATTATAACATTATTTGTATCTGCAATAGAAATAATTTGTAAAAAGAATTAGGAAGAAGTAAATCTTAATTTTTAACGCTTTATTGAAATTTTTAAATTTCCACATGTCATCCATCATTAGCAATACAAAGGGTAATACGATTTTGCAGTTCATGGAAAACATTTGCCAATTGATTTACGGTAGTCTGAAATCACATAGATATTTTAACTTTCAAATCTTCTAATGAACTAGATTAGGTTGCATACACAATTGTTTTCACATCTCAGTTGAAGTCAAAAATAAAATTGATTCTGAAAAAAGAAAATGATTTTTTACTTATCTAAAAAATTTTGCAAATTTTGTGGTAAAGAATTATTTAATAACTATACTTGAAATTCGGTACATTAAGCTTTATAACATTTTTTGACAGATTATTTCTATCACAAATACAAATAAAGTTATAATTTTTTTAAAGTGGACATGAACATTATGGACACCCAATTATTCTTATTTTTTTACTGAGTTCTCACCCCCTTAGTTAAGTTCACTATTTCCACCTCAAAGACTTCATTACTTGACGTCAGCAGTGCAAAAACGAGAAGTTTGTAAGGCGCAACCACCTCAATCACCAAACATATTTAAACGGATGCATCTTTATTGACGGGTTTTAGAACTTAACACACGTGTAATTTGTTCGTAAGTGTTTACGCATTTGTTTTTTGTGTGCATATTTTTTTTTTTTTTTTTTAACTATGAAAAATTTATTTCTTCATTAACCAAATTGACAATGCCTACACGATCGAAAAAAAAATATTTTTGAAATTTTCTGCAATATAACCCCCATATTATTTTGGTAATGTTCTGGTGATATCCCTCAGTATGGTCGAAGCACGTTTCGTGTTTGCGAATATATCGTGAAATATATCTTTGGTGACGACTGTGCGTTGGTAATTTTGAGGGTAATCTTACAATAAAAACAATAACGATACGGTTTGCAAGAATTTCTTCTTGTCGAGGTTCAGCGTAATGAGAACCACTTTTCTTTCTCTTTTCTTTTTTCTTCCTTTTTACATGCCACCCACATGAGAAAGAATGAAAGGAAAAAGATGCCTACAAGTAATTTTTTATCTTCTCATCTTTTTAGCCTTTGGAAACTTCAAATGTTGTTTGCCATATTTATATCTCACATAGATCAAACGTTCTTTCTTTAAAAAAAAATTTGGCACTATCAACAGGGTTCCTGAACGAACCCAATCCAAACTTGTAATAATACGCAGGCGGCTTTTAAGAGAATCAGAATGCTGCTGCTTAATTTCACCAGTGATCTTTTTTTGCACTGGCATTTAAAAGAGAAAAATTGATTAGTTATTTATTTTTTATGGCATATCGACCATATTGCAGGTCGTCTTTTTTAAAAACGGAAAATATTTTAAGACAAATTTAAAAATTTTAGATTGTAAGAAAGTTGGGAGGATAACGACTAAGTTGTACAAGTCTTACTAATTAACCCATAGCTGGGGAGTAGCGGTCGATTTCAAATTTTTCCAAGGGTATTTAGTTGGTTGTTTTTGTTTAGTCGCTTATCAACAGTTACGAGTTATTTAATGCCGAAATCTAAATATTTTGTACGCAGAATTATTTTTTGATATATAGTAATGGTTTTAATAATGCAAATCTTACTAATTAACCCATAAGCGGGGAAAGAAGAGGTGGATCCTTACTTTTTAGCAAGCGTATTTGCACGTTGATGAATCGGAACTCGGCTCTCTGATTAACAAGTCAGAAGAATTATCGATTACACCACCCATACTTTCAAGTTTATAGCGCGTGGTATTTCCAAGCAGTCACCCATCTATTTATTGATCTTTGGCGATCGTACTAGAACCGGCGTATCAATGTGATGTGGCCGGAAGCGAAAAAAGAAAAAATATTTCGAATGTTGGTATTTGTTTTTTCAAGGCAGCCAGACGTCTACACTTCTAAGGCTCTCGCAGCGTCTTCTTAAATCCACGTTCTTAGCACATCTAATTTGTTTTTGTGTTGAACTAAGTGTAACGAAAGACATGTCTTACCTCGGAATTCAAAACGAGCGCGAACGTGTCTTTCCTGCAAGATAATAACAAAAAAGAAACACGGCCGCTATTGAAGACACAATTTATGCATGCCTATCTCGTCCAAAACGAGACGATATTTGCACACTTGCAAACTTTGGCCGTCTTGGAATGACATAAAAAGCGGGTGCCAATGCTGCTGTCGGAGCGGATTTTTTCGGTGAATTGTGTGTGTCGAAGTTGCGAATTGACAGTCAGACTGACAAACAGGAAGGAGAAGCGGCTTAGTTGGTGTCTGTTTCACAACTGCCCTGTGTAACGGGCTGAGAAAAGGAAACCTGAAATCCATTTCCTTGAGGCGACCAAAGAAAGAAAAACAACTGGCCTGCTGGCGAGCGAACGAGCGTCGCACTGCACCTTTGTGCCCCCCTCTTCATCATTCATCTTTTTATATACTGTACTAAGCAAATTCGAATCTATTAAAATCTGAAGTTAGTTTGTTGCCATTTGTACGACGTTTTCTCTGGTAAAAAATACTAGAGAAAATCATTAAGATAAAAACAAAAATGCAATATGAATTCTGGTAAAAAAAAATTAGGTTTATACGTCCCAAAAATTCAGTTGTTCTTGTCCTTAAGGACAAATGGTCCAGTGGATATAAACATCTATATATATATATATATATATATATATATATATATATATATATTATGAAGTATGTTATAAGATCACCACAAAAGTAGCTATTTTGTTTCGACATTTATTGTATCTTATCAAGTGATGGTGTTGGTTGCGAGATAAAGAGTTTTAAAACTCTTCATCTGGCAATCAGCAGTGGTCCAGGAAATATATTCTCGGGAACCAGTTCTACAAAGCAGTTGCTAAATGAGCATTTAACTGTCATACCCTTGTTAGACTAAGCAAAGATTATTAAATATTTATAAGTGGCTGTCATATTTCAAAGGTTAACAAACTTGTCCTGTAAACCACTTCGCTGTTGCCTAGCGTCAAACTAAACTAAGCCCAGACAAATTCCTAACAGTTGACGAAAAATGTGACACCAAAACCCAAAGATGCACTGGAATCGGGGAAAAAATTCATTCCAAAATATAAGCAAAGTATTAAGTTAACAGGAAAATCTCGTTATTAACAAAGAATACTAAACAGTTTTTTAATATAAATATTCTAATATATGGCAATGAATGCTGGACAGTCTCTTCACAAATGAAGGAAATAACTGAGACAACGGAAATGTGGTTCTACAGAAGGATGCTAAGAACACCATTGACAGAACATGAGAGCATAGAAACAAAAAGAACGTTTATAGAATCAGAAAAAGCCAGTTGAAATTTCTAGGGTATATAAAGAGAAAAGAAAGTTGGAAGAATTTGATACTCACAGGACACACTGAGGGTAAGATGAAGAGGGTGGGAAGCAGCTTGTAAACTACCTAACGAACTAAGGTAAATGGATGGCATAATAGTGACTGAGAGATATGGGGAAAAGACTAGCCTTACTAAGAGCTACAAAGAATAGCAGGTTATAGCGAGATATGATCGCCCACGTCCTGAAGGGACGCGGCACAAGAAAAAATGGTGTCTACCGCAGAATGGTTTTCTTTGTAGTCTCACAAAATATTTGTTAGTCTACTGAGTTTGTTCCTCTGAGTGTCACTGTATCTAACTTAACAGTCAAGTGCCATGCGTGATACACGCTTGGGCGATTATGTCTCAAGAGTCTGCCTGGGTAGAAGCTTTTCTCGCAGTAGGTTACCATTACTTTCTGTGGTAGACGGGTTGCCAATCTGTCCTGCTATTTAACTCATAGCTGGAGAGAGAAGCGACGGATTAATATTTTCCCCAGGCACATAAGTGAATGCAACAACTTCAACTGGAAATCGAACTCAGCTCCCCGATTTCTTGTTCAGAGCCGATATACACTACACCACAACGCACATCATACTAGGTTGTTGTTGTTGTTGTTAACTTAATTATGTTTTGGTGTATAGGAAAAAGAACTTGTTCATCTAAACTTATTCATAAATGGAACTTTATCTCTGTGTATATGTGTGTTCGTTACCTATAAACTCCGAAACGGCTGAACCGATTGTCTTGAAAGTTTACACAGTTTTACTATAAGTGTCTGCGGGTGTTCTTAACTAGGTTTTGTGTCGAGGTACCCCCGATAAATATGGAAAATCCATAATCGAAAAAATCGGGTTATAGAAAGAGTGGTCCGATTTTAATCAAATTTGATACACTCATAGACAAAGACATAAGAAACGATATTCAGAAGTTTCAAGGTTGCAGTTCTTACAATAATGCAGATAATCGATAACATATATATATATGAAAGTCAAGATGTTTGTGTGTGTGTCTGTTTATCTGCCTGTATGTCTGTACAATAGTGCAAAAAATCTATAACATATATATATATATATATATATATATATATATATATAAAAGGCAAGATGTTTGTGTATGTCTGTTTATCTGTTTGTATGTCCTTTATACAAATCCACAATTTTTATCAGATTCTCACCAAACTTCACACAAATATTCTTTAGGCTGAGTTCCAGGACTATGGATTAGTTTTAAAGCTTTCATTACACCCGAGCAACGCCGGGCTACACTGCTAGTATATATATATATATATATATATCAATATATATATATATATATATATATATATATTGAACTTAGTTGGGTTACATGTTTGGTACACCCTGTGCGGGTCAAAATCATTACCTCTCAGCGAGGTGTTAAAATTATATAAAATTTGACACATTTACAACAATTTTTTTTATTGATATATCTTCAAAAGATTTTTCACAATCTTTATGACTCTGTAAGCAAAATTTGTGTTTATTTTGTAGTTTTTCCTCTTTTTTTCTCTTTTTCCTTTTTATCTCATAATGGTAAAGTTTCAAAGTTAGTTTAATGATTTCAGTATGAGGGAGGGAGACATGAAATAAGAGTCGGTAAGTTTAACAAATGAACAAATTTGATAAAGATAAAATAATAATCGACTTGACCCGAAATTAATAGCCTTATATCTGAAAGGTCTTACAAGACACTCACCGGATGAAAAGGAAAAATCTGGGGTTTTAAATAATCACCTTCATTCCACTACCTCGACATTTACTTTTTTTTTTTAAATCGTATCACCCTAAGCAAGGCGGTAACGCCACTGATGTGCAGGGGGCTACGTAAAAGTGAAAAGATTAGAAAGGAGAAAGCCGGAAACCACATCCTAAACAGGGAACAAGGGACGAGCCTCTTAACCTGTTCAATAGACGTGGGTGGAGTGTGAACCGGGCGATAGATTAGTCTATCTATTCCAATTGAAAAAAAAAACAAAAAAACAAAGTGAGAAGATTTGAAAAGAGAAAGCCGGAAACCACATCCTAAATAGGGAACAAGGGATGAGCCTCTTAAAAAATGTGAAAAAAAGCAGTGGAAAAAGTAGTGGAAAACGATGATTTCATTTTTAAAAAATGAAAAAGCGAGTCTGGTTGATCGAGAAAACTAAAAAAAGAAGTAGTGTATCACTGTTTTCAATCTGTGAACAGTATTACTATACACAGATAAAGATGTAATGCCAGGTACCCTGTAAAAGATAATTCTAAAGGAATTTCACACTGGCCATCCAGGGATTTCGAGAATGAAATCTCTAATGAGAAGCTGTACTTATTGGCTGAGGATGGACCAAGATATAGAAAACCTGGTTAAACAGTGCAGAGGATGTCAACTGACAGAACAATAATATTAACTGTGTATGCCGAACATTTTCTGCTCTTTGTGCTACAGATCAAGTGGCTGCATGTCTTACTCTAATTTATTGTACTAATGATGTCAAAATGATCTTATTTAATATTATTATTATTATTGATAGTAGTATTACTATTACTTCTACCATAATTGCTATTTCCACGTTATTTCAAACTAGATCAGTGATAGTAAATTTTCTAAACACCGCTTAGATGTGGCACCCAGTGAGGATCGAACTCACTACTCAGTTGTAACAAGTTCTAGCAAGACAAGTTTGCTAACCTATATACCACGCCGAGGTACCCAGGGGATGGTGATTCTCTAAGCTCAGCTTAGACGTGGCACAAAGCCAGAAGTACAGGGCACCCAGTGAGGATCGAACTACTCAATTGTAATGATTCTAGCGAGACAAACTTGCTAACCATTACACCTCCTCGAGGTTCCCCCATTGGATCAGTCATAATGAAACAATAGGGCCTGGAATAAATCCGGAAAGATATTGACATATATATTACTAGCAGTATAGCCTGGAGTTGCTCGGGTGTAATGAAAGCTTATATATATATATATATATATATATATTATCGATTTTCTGCACTATTGTAAGAACTGCCGCCTTGAAACTTCTGAATATCGTTTCTTATGTCTTTGTCTTTATCAAATTTGATTAAAATCGGACCACTACTTCTATAACCCGATTTTTTTTTATTATGGATTTTCGATATTTATCGGGGGTTCCTCGACACAAAACCTAGCTAAGAACACTCGCAGACGCTTATAGTACAACTGTATAAATTTTCAAGAAAATCGGTTCAGCCGTTTCGGAGTCTATAGGTAACGGACACACACACACACACACACACACACACAAAGTTCCATTTATAAATAAGTTTAAATTCCCATCAGTGGAAATCCTCGTCTGTAAAATTGTCGCATTTGATATATGAATATTACGCCGAAAGGCTTTTTCTTATAATTTGATTTCGCACGTACATCAAAATTCGATCGTGTTTCCGATTTTCTTCGGAATGTCCTCAATTCAATTCTCACTTGCGTTTTTATTTAATTTATTTTTTAATTTTTCCATTGCATTTATTTCCATATAAAACGAACATATTTTATTACTATTATTATTAAATCAACATATTGCGGTTAAACATATTTGTCTGCATCAAGGGGGATTTTGTGGTTGACAAAATTATCATTTATATATACACGTAATTATATATAGTTATATTCGTCTCGAATTTCCCTGACGATCCGTTTAGGAGAAACCTAGGTAAGTTCGCAGGATAGTATTTTATATATATATATATATATATATATATATATATATATATATAATGAAAATTACAGTTCAGTACAAGAAGGTACTTTCCGCCAAGTATGTGAAAATCAGTTAAATGTAATTGTAAGTGTTTGTCCGTTAAAGTAGATATTTTATCTTCCTTTAAAAAATGATCGGTTGATCTCAAATAGCTCAAAAGTTATGGCATTTCGAAAGTAGGCAAAATTAAAACATGATTTTGTCGTTTTCTTTGTTTTGTTTTAATTGTTTTTTTTATTTTGTATCGGAAAGTACATTCTAATTCCAAACGCATCAGTTTTTCTGTTATTTTTTTGAAAATTTTATATCGGTTCTCAAATTTTGGTAAAAACTTGAGTTAATTATTAGTATTGTTTATTTATTTATTGCATCTTCTCATTGAAGATGTTTGATGGTAAACAATGGCAAATGAATAACACCAAACTAAAATCTCCAGGCCTCTCCTCAGTCAGTCAGTTAAGTGCCATACGTGATACACGCTTGACTGATCATGTCTCGAAAGAGACATGACTGACTGGGCAGAAGATTATCCCGCAGTAGTTTGCCATTGCTTTCTGCGGTAGACTGGTTGCCGACCAAGGCTATAGAACCCAATCTGACCTGTTATTTAACCCATAACTGGAAGGAAGAGACGGATTAATACCTTTCCCAAGGGTATTTGCGCGCAAGTGAATGCAATGGATTCAACCGGAATTCGAACTCGGCTCCCCGGTTTCTCGTTCCGAGCCGATATCCACTGGGCCACAACGCACATCGTCATAGTAACATTCCTATAATAGTTTGTTTTTCGCATTTTACATCTTATCTGACAGTTGTTGGCGGAGTTTGGACAAATCTCGTTAAATTTCTAGCAATCTCCTCGGTTTTATCGCTAACTCGGCTCGTCTCGAATTTTTTAAAAAAGATTTCCACTCTTCGAGGAAAAACTTATGCAAACTCTTTTCAACGCGTTAAATAACCAATTGTTTCTACAGTTCTTTGCTAATGAAATCACAGCCACAGTTGATATTGTTGTTGTTCTTCATCATCATCATATTATCGGATGGCTTTCAGAAGAGGCTGTGTGATAGCAATTTTTCCACTAACCCAGTTTTATTCTTAGTATTTTAACTGACTTTTTATTGATTCTGTCATTTGAAAAGTTTCGATTCTAACTCTCATTTCCAACTCATCTTCCATTTTCTTTACAAGGATTTCCAGTAATGATGGTTTTCTTATCTTCAGGTTCCACATTTTTTTTCCTGTTTTCTAACAAACTTTCACTTTCTTTCCATTTTTCATCAACATTCATTACTGTAATTGTTTTTCACAAAACCTAATTCAAATTTCAACGTTTTCAACGACCAGAAATTTTTTAGTGGAAATTTGATTATTTTTTTTTCATCAAATAATTTGTATTCACTTTGCAAAACCAAAAAAGGAATTTAAAGGTTTTCTTTTTTTTTCCGCTTTGAATTTTTTGTTTTTTACAAGCAGAAATTCAAGTTTTCTAACAAAATGTTTGTAACTTCGATCTGTTTTCTTGACGTCATTTTAACGGTGGAAAATCATTCTGAATTCTCTTTTCCAATCTTTTCACTCTCATGTAGCCCCCTGCGCATCAGTGGTGTTTTCGCCTTGCTTGGGGTGATATGATTAAAAAAAAAAAAAAAAAAATTGATACAGTATGAAAACAAGCCTTGAAAGAAATATTTTCCTGAAAATTTTTTTAAGAGAAATATTTTATAAATTTCAAATGAAAGCAGTACTGACTGCTCAGTCAATGAATACCAAATGTTTTCTTATAGGGAAATACCAAATGTTTCCTTATAGGGAAATACCGTATCAAATATGATACGAATGGCCCTAGAGGGTTAAGCCACGAACGAATTTAAAATTGTAATATTTTTTCCCTTTCTGGTTACTATTTTTGGCACCTAGAACAAGAATGATATACCCCAGTGATCAAAATAAAGGGTTCGATTCGAAATTCCAAGCAACTGACGAAAGCCGGAGCGTACAACGGCGAAAGGTCATGAATATGGCAATAAATATAAGTACAACAGTCTGAACATTGTAAATAATATAAACGTATTTCGTTAACTTTAAGGAAGAAAAAAAAACTATGCGAGTTCAGCATTCGATGTGTTGGTATTATGAATAGGCGGTTAATTATGGAAATTCGAAGTGAACAGAGGATTGAGTGAGTTACAGGGATCAGTCAGTCGCTTCGGCGATCGTGTCTCGAGAGAGACATGACTAACTGGGCAGAAGATTATCCCACAGTATGTTGCCATTACTTTCTGCGGGAGACTGACTGCCAAGCCAAGGCTATAGAACCCAATCTGTCCTGTTATTTAACCCATAACTGGAGGGAAGAGACAGATTAATACTTTACTCAAGGTTATTTGCGCGTAAGTGAGTGCAAGAAATTCAACTGGAATTCGAACTCGGCTCCCCGATTTCTTGTTCCGAGACGATATCTACTGCACCACAAAGCACATAGGGATTATATATATCATCCAGGTGAAGAAAACCAACAGTTATACAATTCCGAGTTCTAGGGCTTTTTTTTATTTTTTTTTTATGAAAATGCCCAATGCAACAAATGTTGTAGATAATTATTGATACACTTATAGACAAAGACATAAAAAACGATATAATTAGATTTTTTTTATTTAAAATTAATATAGTTTACATTGTCGTTAAGACTGAAAGAAGAAATAACGTACTCCCCAAAAATATAATTTTTTTTTTTTTCAAATTTAAAGTGAATCTCTATTCTGATTATTTAAATTGAACGCACACATATTTTTCTGTCTTCCCACATCCACAAAAAGAAACTTATTGTTTCTTATATTTAAATGAAAAACATTTTCACAACAAAGAGCTAACATTGCCTGATGGCCAGATAAAAATCTCGAAATATAAAAATTTCTGTGTCGCAATCTAACTATATTAATTTTAAACAAAAGAAAATTATTATATATATATATATATATAAATTATATATATTTGTTTACATGAGGATAGGAAAAGAGAGCAGATATGAATTCTTCGAAAAATCATGAAATATGCTTTTTAAAGCATTATTTGCTTTGTTTGGCGTAAGTTCTTCGTGGTCGAGTAGTCAAAATAAGTCAAATCAATTGACGTTTTCCTCTTGGGCACGCAGGTTCGAATCCTGACGGAGGACGCTTATTTTCCTAACAAGATTTCTCGATTATTTAGGCTGGCAAATACAAAAAAAACATTTTTTTTCTCATTATAATCAAACAGTATCTACTCAAATACGAGTAACCATTAAAAATAATGTTTAAACAAATTATATATTACAAAAAGTGAAAAGAACATGTAGATTAAAATCCCACTGTTCAAGCATTTACTTTTAACATATTACCTGAAGCATGAACTTTTTTGTGTAATGATATTAGGCTTTTATAAACCACAGTAATAACAAAATTACAATAATATATATACGCTTAGAGAGTGCGATAGTTATATTGTTTAATTTACGCAAAAATGAAAATAACACTGACATTTCATTTTAATATATATATATATATGTGTGTGTGTGTGTGTGTGTGTGTGTTACTAAAGTTACACAAAAATATCTTGAAATACCAAATGAATTTATTCAATAAAATCGACATTGGCTTTAATCCCGGTTTCAAAACGACTTCAGAATCTCCTGCAACTCTTCTGGACGGTCTTGTTGTGAGTGAATGTTGTCATAATTATTATCTTTCGTTTATTGTTGATTTTACAAGGAGTTTTGTTGTTCTCTCGCTCAACTGCGCCCTACACATCGTAGTTAATAGGGTTGCAATCTGGGGAGTTAGGTGAAAAGATATGAGACGATATTATCGCAGAAATGGTGTGACAGCTATGACTGGGTTCTCTTGCTTGTGTAGCATAGTGCAGTCCTGTTGCCAGACATAGGATCTTTCCGCAGCCGCCGTCTTGGCCTAGGGCAGCTCTACCTCCACAAGGCACTTGATGTAGACCTCCGTGTGAAGTTTAAAGTCATGTGGCAAAATAAATGGAAGCATATCGACGCCATCATTAGTGATCACTCCAAACACCATGATGTTGACTTGGATATATGATCTAACTCTTTTTCGAATCCTCTGGACAGATTGACACAAAAACACTCTGAAAATGTTTTTTTTTTAATTTGTGTCGCTACACGTGTTTTCGAGTCTAAAGTTGATTCTCTTCAGGTGAATAAACTTGGGACTTTACTTCCGGAGCGAATGCCAAGCAGTAGAGCATACTGTTTCCAAATTTATGGCAGAGTGAATTGCATCATGGAGGTCTTTCCCCCATAAACGGTACCCAACTGTCACAACTATACAGTGAGGTCGATAAAATCAGAAACATCGAGCATGCGCGAAATTAAAAATATAAAATGGCGACAATATACCTGTCGCACCTTGTGTATGTTTGTGTATATAAATATACTAGCGGTATAGCCCGGCGTTGCTCGGGTGTAATGAAAGCTTTAAAACTAATTATGGTCCTGGAGCTCAGACTCTTTGGACATTGGCACGAAAGACTAAAAAGCAATAGTTGTTTCCAGTTACAGCGAAACCACAGACTGAAAGAAAAATTAATGGATGTAAGTCAAATTTTGATTTCCTGGTATCGATATCAAACAAGTTTTTTTTCTTCGTAAACTAAATTTTGAAGGCTAAATAAGTCCTCTGAGTAAATGGTATCATGGCTGAGATTGAGATTAAGAACTACAATTATACCTACTTAGAGCCAAATCCGAAGCAAAAACTAAAGGGCTGAAAAAAAATGCAGACATACAGGCAGATAAACAGACACACACAAACATCTTGCCTATATATATATATATATATATATATATATATATATATATATTATCGATTTTCTGCACTATTTTAAGAACTGCAACATTGAAACTTCTGAATATCGTTTCTTATGTCTTTGTCTATAAATGTATCAAATTTGATTAAAATCGGGCCACTCCTATAACCCAATTTTTTCGATTATCGATTTTCGATATTTTATTTACCTAGCTAAGAACACTCGCAGACGCTTATAGTACAACTGTAAATTTTCAAGAAAATCGGTTCAGCCGTTTCGGGGTCTATAGATAACGGACACACACACACACACAAAGTTCCATTTATAAATAAGTTTAGATAGTCACCCCTTTTGCTTATCAGTACTTTCGCTTTACGCTGTTTCAGTTCAACCCCTAAAATAAACAATTTTATTAGTTTTACGTAATAATGGTCCCAATGCACAAGACTACTGATATCGGTTATTCATATACGCCAAAGAGGAAACGTAAAATTGTGCCTTTTGACTAAAAAGATGAAAGTTCTCGACTTAATAAAAATGACAAAAAATCTTATGCTGAAGTTGCAAAGATCTACGATAAAAATGAAACCTCAGCCCATCACGTGTTCCATGTTGTTATTAACTATTTTCGTTAATTTTTTTTTTTGCTATATTTATAAATTAAACCGTCTTCTTGATATGCATGTAGAGGAAAAGCACTAAGTGTACAGACCACGGTGTCACCTACCCTCTTGGTTTTTAAACATATTCTCCGTTAATAAGGACATAATACTGCAATATAAATTAAAGATATCTAGGCGTACGTGTCTCAATATAATATATAATTAAAATGTACACACAAATACATATATATATATATAGAGAGAGAGAGAGAAAGCCCTTGAAAAAGCCCAAAATAATTGACGAAAGTACTGGGATATGGGGATAGTTTTTACTTTTTGGGGATTCAGAAAAGAAAAAAGGAAAATTAAAACCTCAGTCGGAGTTGTCAGTTGTCTTTAATGAAAACACATACGTGTGTCTATATATATATATATATATATATATATATATATATATATATATATAATGTGTGTTTGTGTGTGTTTCACTGAAAATGACCAGATGTTATGGTTAAGTTTGGGGGGAAATTTTTCATGTGATCTTATGATTCTTTTTTCTTTTTGAGGACATAAATCATATAAAAATGTCCAAATGTTTTGTTTATCTGAGCGCTTTCATCTATACGTTTAACTATTCACGATTATGACTGTTATTTTACAAGTAATAGACTGTATGTGGTGTTATATATGGTGTAGAGTAGTGTGTATGTGTTATGTATCGAACACGGTAAGCAAGTTGTTAGCGTGTTCGTAGTTGGTATTATTGAGTGCTGGGTTTTTTCGTTTTTATTAATAAGGCCTTCATTATTTTTGAGTCTTTTTAGCATGTATATATATATATATATATATATATATATATATATATATATATATAATAATAATAATAATAAAACCGACTCTGTACGTATTCTAATCTTAAAATGTTACACAAGTAATTTTTAAAGACCACGAATAACCAGCAGACTCTAACTCCGTTATTGTCCTCGGCTATAGAGCTTTGGACAAAGAGGACCGACAATACATACAGTTCTTCACAGTAAAAAAAAAAACAAAAAAACCTTCAAACGGAACGAACCACCAGGAAAGAAAAGTGCTCGATACTAAACTAACCAAAAAGTGTTAACAAAAAGGCAGTCACGCAGAGCAAAAAAAATCTTGCTTAGATTATCGGACCTTAATGTGACCCCCCCCCCCCCCAATTTTTTTTTTTCCTCAAACAACCCCTTCCCCCAAATGGGTTAGTCTTTAATAGGTGTCTATTTATTTGATTAGTCCTTGGTCTGCCTTTGCCCTGACGAGCCGTTGTGCGAAACCGCGGTAGGTCTTGGCGATCTTGGAATTTTTTCGTGTATATATATATATATATATATATATATATATATATATATGTGTGTGTGTGTGTGTGTGTGAATGATAGACAGGTATGGTATATCGATAAATCTGCAGCCTGACACTGAAAATTATTCCACTCAACAAATACTTATTTTTTCAGCATAATCTTCCTTATAAATGAACTTCATTCCCTGGAGAATATTTATCACACAGATCTAATATTATATAATCAAAATCTTTCAATATCTATGTGATAACTAACGTATTGATTTATCCTCATATAAATGTGCATACAATATGTTTAATATAAAGTAGGCACAGATATATGCAACTTTGTGCAAAATATCCGATGCCGCGATTATTTTTCTAATTAATGACTACGAATGATATTTGATGACATCTTATCTACTTAGCAAAATAGTTTAATACGAGGGCTTATCAAAAATGTTTCGTGGCTTGTACTATAAAAAAACTACAACATATATCAACTCACCATTTAATCACCTTCGAAGTAGTTCCCTTCTGAAGTCACACGCTTCATCCAGTGTCGCTTTCATATACTTTTCTGGAACAGCGAGCAGCTGCCCAGTTGCCTTCTTTTGGATTGCCCCCAACGTCTGGGATTTGATTTTTGAAGAAGAAAAAGTCATATTCAACGAATATGATGGTTGTAGGACCTAAGCAATGTTGTCCTCCGCCAAAACCTTCTGCACAGCCTATGGTCACTGATGGAATCTATTGTGTGATGAAATGACCACACTTTACTCATTTTCCCTTCAAGCACTGTTATAAACAGCGAAAGTGGGCAAATACGTTATGGCTTAATGTGCATGTACGACCGTATTCAAGGTATATCTGTGCTAAGTAGCTTTATTCTGTTTTAGATCCGTTACCATAGCAACAGTTTCGATACTTTTTGATCGGATCTCGTACATGAACTGACGATAAATAACCGAATATTCATATTGCCATTATTATGAGTATTTTATTGAAACTAACTTTGAACTTTACATCTAATGATTATTTATGGTTCCTTTGGTATTAACAACCGCTAAGAGCTGTTTTTTCTGTAACACTCGATAAGTCTAGAATTTTTTTACTTGCACTTTTGAACTTTTGAATTTTCTTACTTGTACTTTGGATTTTTCTTATCCACAGAATCGTTTAAAATCGATGGCTTCCTTTGATGGGCGGCAGTTTTCAGTTTACGCTACAAATGTTTGATTCGATTTAGGGCAGGCAATTGAGGAGACCACACGATTAATATAATATTATTCTTTGAAAGCATTTTGAAATATATTTCGAAAGGTTGATAAACCTCCCAAGCTAGATAGCACATTTTAAAATGCTATTGCTTTATATATAAAGTCATCAACATACAAGCCTGTTTCGCTGTATCACAGTTCATCAGCGTGGCTAGACACATCCACTTGTTTCTGGCCGGGATCGAAACTCGACCGATTTGGTGTCAGTCGGAGTTGCTACTCCGTAATCCATAGGCGAAAGGGAAATTTTAACGCGTGTATATAAGCAGTGTATACTGCACGCCAGTCACGTGAGAGTGTGTGTGAGAGAGAGTGTGTGTGTGTGTGTTTGAGAGAGAGAAAATGGAATGATATTTTAGTCAATTTCATTTCTCTCAAATTCTGGTGGTTTTTTTCTCAGTACCTGCTGGATTAATGCAATTCCATAAAATGTCAATCACAATGCTTTACTGTTAGGATTTTTTTTTTTTTTTTTGTTACTTGAGGTTTTCTTCTTTGTTCGTTTAATAGGGTGCTATATTCTTCCTTCTGTTAGTTATATATATCTCAAAAGTATTATTTCTGCTCAAAACAAATAGCTACATTTCAGCAGTCATTTGACTGATCCAACAATTTTTTAGCAATGATAAACGAGCCTTCAGTTCAGTATGCTTTACTCTTTATTTTGAGTCAACTAAAATCACCAAGGCATTTTTTTTTAATCTCTAGTGTTTAAATTTTCCTTGGATAACCAGATTGTGCAAGCGTTGATAAGATACTGATGTATACTCATGAAAGATGCAGAAGACATTGGAATGTGGTATGTCACATCGCTTGAAAAAAAACTTATTCTAGCCTTCCCCATGTTGATAGGTCTTAATCTTCAACATTTCCGGTCTTTTGTGGGCTCTTTAGTTTGATATGATTTTTAAATAAATTACAGACATGTTTAATTTGTAAAATAAATTTATATAGGTCTTTTTAAATTGCTGTGATGCACAATAGCCTGTCATAATGTTGTCAGTATCCACCAACGCTCCCTCTTTAGTGAAATCGGGAAGAATCTTCCTTCGTACCTTTAAGAGGAAGAAAGAACATATACTACAATTTGATCCCAGTGTATTAAAGTAGTAAAGAATCAGAGTAAAGAAGGCTGAACCATGTAATATCAATTTTTCTATATGACTGAGAATGTTGGACAATTCCCTCACAGATGTACAGAGGGTCTGGGTATTACCGTAAACTGCATCCGGCAGCAAAGCCTATGATTGGGAGGCTGTGTGGAGCATGGAACCACCTTTTAATTGCTATTGTTCCCAGGTACACCCTGACCCAGAGTAGTAGCACCTATTAGGGTCCCAGCTATGGGTAAATAGATAACACCCAAACTGGGGTCAAAACACTATGAAAATATAAAAAAAAAAAAATAGAAATATATAGATATATTGAAGGAAAAAATATTACCAATAATACATAATTGAAGGAAAAATACTACCAATAATACATAATTGAAGGAAAAATATTACCAATAATACATAATTGAAGAAAAAATACTACCAATAATACATAATTGAAGGAAAAATACTACCATTAATACATAATTGAAGGAAAAAATACTACCATTAATACATAATTGAAGGAAAAATACTACCAATAATACATAATTGAAGGAAAAATACTACCAATAATACATAATTGAAGGAAAAATACTACCAATAATACATAATTGAAGGAAAAATATTACCAATAATACATAATTGAAGGAAAAATATTACCAATAATACATAATTGAAGGAAAAATATTACCAATAATACATAATTGAAGGAAAAATATTACCAATAATATATTTTTAAAGGAAAAAAAAATATTGCCATAATATATTTTTTGAAGGGAAAAAAATTTATTACCAACAATACATCTTTAAATACAAATTTATAAGAAATCTTTACTTTTCTAAAATAAAAAAAAATACAATTTTTTATTAAAATCTGAATAAATCAACCTTCTCACTATGACCAAACATTAAAAAAATACCTTAACCCTCATACCTTTTTGGCATTAAATAAACCACAGAGGTTGATATGCCGTTAAACAAAACTCAACCAGGTGTACAGAAAACTCGAGGCAAAAAATATGTTTTGACAGAAGAATACTGAGAACACTATGAAGGGTTGTGAGCAAAGAGGAAAGTTTATGGGGGAAATGGACATGAAAAGGAGAATTATACTTAAAATACGAAATAGTTGAAATTTCTAGAACGGGTAATGGTAAAAGAAGACCTGGAAAATTTGATACTAACAGAACATTCTAGGCGAGAGGAAAGGTCTGTGACCTTCCTAACAAGCTCCTGTAAATGGATGGCTAGAAAAGAGATCTAGTAATAAAAGTAATATTGCTAAGATGGGTACGAAATGTAGGAAGTCGCAAAGAACCATAATTGTCCATGGCCAGAAAAAAACACGGTACATAGATTTTATAGCCACATTTATTTTTCACTGTGGATCGAATACTAATACAAAAGTTAACATCAATAATTATGGAAATAATGTTAATAATTCCATTATTTGATAACAATTTACGCATTAAACTAGGTAGTGAAGGAAACTGATATAGAAGAACTAAGGAGCAATAACAGGAAGACGCAAAATATGGTTGTCAGCAAAATAAATCTCCCAAGACGCCAACTACGAATTGGAGATGGCAAAATCGAACAAGTATGAAAATGTAAATATTGAGAAATTGTTTTAACAGACGGCGGAATATGTGCCAACGAAATCCGAAAAAGCGTTAAAAAAAGTGAGATCACTTTCCTAAGACTACTGAATTATCTTTTTTTAATGTTTTTTTTTTCTTACTGCTTATCAACCCTTTATAGCTTATTCAAAGTCGAAATATATTATGGATTGTATGAGGTTACTCTTTGTTACCAACCAACGTCCCATCTAAATACTGACTATGCTCGACATTGATAAACACCGATGACCGAACAAGAACCGATGATTTAACCGTAGTTAACCAAAGTAACAGGAAAATTTATTTAGAAACAAAGAAAAGAGTGCTGATCTCTAATCCTATATGGCAGTGAATGCTGGACAATCTTCTCACAGAGGAAGAAGTGACTTGAAGTAACAGAAATAAGAGATGAGATGAGGAAAAGATTTGACGCATCAAAAATGTTCCTACAGAAGGATGCTGAGAATACCATGGACCAAACATGTGAGAAACGAAGTTTTAGAATAAAATGGAACAAAATAGCATTAGAAAGAAACATTTCAATTTTTGGGGACAAATAATGAGGAAAGAGGGCTTGGCAAATTTGATCATTTTGATAATGATTTTGTATGCAAAAGGAACACAGGAACTACGAATAAGAGATACAAAATCAAGTACAAAAATATCTAAGAAAAATGGAAAATGCGTCACTAAAATTTTAAGGCGCATTGGAATAGCAAAATCTAAGCAAAGAATTAGGAAACAGGAAAATTTCATAAGAAACAAAAGAGAATTCTGAATTGTCTATGTAACATAGGTTCTCCTGTATGGCAGTGAATGCTGGACTCTCTCCTCACAGATGAAGAGTACTTTAAACAACAGAAATGTGGTTCTACAGAAGGATGTTGAGAATACCATGGATTGAACATTGGAACAACCAGGAAGTTTAAAAGAAAGAGAAAACAAATCGGATACTTTTCATTAGAATTCGAAAGAGACTGCTGAAATTTCTAGAGTACATAATGAGGAAAGAGGGTCTGAAGAATCTGATACTCACAAGACACATTGAAAGCAAGAGTGAGAAATGAATGCTACTTAACAAACATGTCAGAACAGGGATTAGGAGAGATAGCAAAAAAAAAAACTTACTAATTACTACAAAGAAAAAGAAGTTGTGGAGAGCTATGATATATTGGGGTGGTTGACATTCTGTCAGATCTACCAAGAAAGGATTAGAAAAAAATTATATTTGATTCTTTTTAAACTATTATGTTTTTCGAGCCGAGATTACTTACCATCTTTCTTCTTTTTTTTTTTTTAATTAGCTCACCCTAAGTAAAGTGATAAGGACACTAAGACACGTGGGCTACTGAGAATGAAAGGAATTTAATAGGAACTGGAAACCCAGTCCTAAACAGGAGACGAGGGATAAACCTTTACAAAGATTGGGAAGAAGCGTGAACAGAACGATAGGAAAACCTATCTGCTCCTGTTTAAATTTATTCTTTTTTAAAGAAATAATTATGAAAACATTACAATTCGTAGTTAAGTTGATTGCATATTTCCAACTGATACTAATGGTCGGTTTTTAAAACCAACTGAATATTGGCGCAACACAATCTTCCTACTCTTCATTACGCTCAGTTTAGAACATAATAATGGAACTCGTGGTTGAGACAATTGATTACTTCTCAATTCTGCCTGATTCAAAATAAGATTTCTTTAATCAATTAACTCCAAGCATGGCAGTCTTGGTCACGACGGTAAACTGCATCCGGCAGCAAGGCCTCTGATGGAGAGGTTGTGAGGAGCATGGAACCACCACTTAATTGCTGTTGTTCTCAGGTCCACTCTGACCCGAAGTGGTAGCACCTGTTAGGTCCCCAGCTATGGGCATATAATTAATCCCCAAACTGGGGTCAAACCACTATGAAAGTATAAAAATAAACTTTAAAAATAAATATATACATTAAAATAGACTTTTATAGAAAAATATACATTTTTTAAGGAAAAATATTTTACATTCACTTACGCGCAAATAGCCTTATGAAAGGTATTAATCCGTCTCTTCCCTCCAGTTATGGGTTAAATAATTGGACAGATTGGGTTCTGTAGTCTTGGTCGGCAACCAGTCTACCGCAGAAAGCAATGGCAACCTACTGCGGGATAATCTTCTGCCCAGTCAGTCATGTCTCTTTCGAGACATGATCGACCAAGCGCGTATCACGTATGGCACTTGACTGAATTACCAACAATACATTTTTGAAAAAAAGACTATTACCGTAACACATTTTTGAAGGAAAAAAAAAATTCTCGGCAAAACATTTTTGAATACAAAACTAGAAGAAATTTTCAGTTTTATAAAATAAAAAAAAGCATAAAAACAATAAATTTTTATCAAAATCTGACTAAATCAGCTGTCTCACTATAATCAAACATATAAAAAAAAATATTTTAAAACTCTACCTTTCTGGCATTAAATAACTCGCAGAGGTTGATATGCCGTTAAAAAAAACTCAAACTCAAACCCAAGCAAGGCAATAACGCCACTAAGACGCAAAGAGGTTGCTGGAAGTGAAACAGAATGCGAAGAATTTGGAAGGATCCGGAAACGCAATCCTAAAAAGGAAACAAAGGATAAACCTTTACTCCTGTTCAGCATATCTGAGAGAAGCATGAACCTGATGATAGGCAAACCTATCTTCTCCTGTTTAAATTTTCTGTGTGTTAGCGATATCACCACGTACATAGATAAGTACTTGAGTGGCACAGGGTATAAAACGTTTATATAGATTTATTGGTTTAAGACTAGGTGTGAACTAAAAATACTGGAAAATAAAAATAAGTGTTTCAAAATGATAATAAAAAGCACTTAGCAATTACAAGTTATCTCCTCAAACTTTCGTTACACGAATATTTAATTCTTTCAATCTTTCTATTTTACCCAATCTTTGTGTACAGACCTTACTGAATTAGGAGAAGGGGTAGAATGACAAACCTCACTACTTTTATGTCGAACAATCAAATCATTATTTTGTATTTGATGATTTTTTTTTTAAATTAAGTCCTTCCTATATATATATATTAGTCCGAAGTTTAAGATGCCGAGGATATTAGATAAAATTCTCTTTAGAATATGTTTAAAATCAAATGCAGCAGAGACAGTTGTGCATTTCCCACCGATATTAGAACTTTCTCGACTGCTCATGCACACACGTACACAAATTCTTTCTCTCTCACACGGTTTTTCTCTTTCTCTCTCTCACACACACTCAGCGACATAAACACGCAAATTCTCTCACTCTCCCTCGCACAAATACACACACAATGTGTAAGTCCGGAAATTAATGCCTCCAATTTATTTGCCCCAAGCCACAGCAGATAGACAATACAATCACACCGTCGAATAAAGCAAGTTTTCAGCTACAAAACCCACAACGGATTGGCTATCTACTTTCGCTAGCAGTTAACTGCATGTCACTTACGTAAAAAAAAAAAATGCCCTTCAACAACATTGCTGAAAATTCATTACCGCCGCTCATCTGTACTCATGTCCACAGTTTGTTTTCCGTAAAATTTCAGAAAGCATTGATAAATTAGCGCAAACTCTTTTCTGCATGAGCTACGTCTGCTTCGTAATCAGTTTCGTATCAGAAGCCATTTTGCCACTAAACTGCTATCTGTAATAAAAGAGGAAAAAGTAAAAATTGTGTTATTAGCGAAAAACTTCTGTCTCTACTACCATATTATTAACATCCACCTCTACTATCGATGGCCTACAAAAAAAAGGACATGTTACTTTCATAGCGACGTTGTGTGTTTATATATAAATTGTTTAGTACTTAGTTTTTGGTCATAATAGTACACATTTGTATTAAAAAGCGTTCGATACAATTATATTGTAGAACTTTTGAATATTTTTCATTTTAAAAATGGAATATAGAAATAATACAAACTAATGTGTTACCGGTCCACTGTTTGTAGTAATTTACTTTTTTAAGGGTGTAATAGAGCATTATATATAGTCTCATAGTGTTCATAATAGAAACACAGTTTACGGCAACCCGAGAGCCGTTGTGCTGACGAGGTGCTAATAAACAAGCACCGAAACACGATGGGTCTTGTGTTGCAGTAAACTGTTTTTATTATAAACACTTATATATAGAATTGTTTGTTACTTCATACGTAAATATATAAATGAACAATATATGTTTAATGTTAAATCGCTATCAGGTTATAACGCTTTTCCATTTTTAAATGCTGTCACGTAACAACTTTTAGCATAGAGAGATTTTTTTATTGTTTTGAATCTGACTAGACATTCTATACAACGTATATCCATAAATATGATATTCGCTAATGAATACAATCAATGTATCTTACACTGGCGAACTGTGTGTCGGTCCTAAGGAAAAGTTCAAAAGGCTTCTATTATCTAGACTATAAACTGGATGTGTATGCATCTGCAAATATAAAGTGCATACGTATGTATTTATCTATATACTAGCAGTATAGCCCGGTGTTGCTCGGGTGTAATGAAAGCTTTAAAAGTAATCCATGATATTGGAGCTCAGACTCTGCCTAAAGAATATTTGTGTGAAGTTTGGTGAGAATCGGATAAAAATTGTGGATTTATATAAAGGACATACAGACAGATAAACAGACACACACACAAACATCTTGCCTTTTATATATATATATATATATATATATATATATATATATATATATATATATATTATCGATTTTCTGCACTATTGTAAGAACTGCAACCTTGAAAATTCTGAATATCGTTTCTTATGTCTTTGTCTATGAGTGTATCAAATTTGATTAAAATCGGACCACTCCTTCTATAACCCGATTTTTTCGATTATCGATTTTCGATATTTATCGGGGGTACCTCGACACAAAACCTAGCTAAGAACACTCGCAGACGCTTATAGTACAACTGTGTAAATTTTCAAGAAAATCGGTTCAGCCGTTTCGGTGTCTATAGGTAACGGGTACACACACACACACACCCACACACAGTTTCATTTATAAATAAGTTTAGATAAACCCACAGAGTACTTCATTAAATGCTCCTACATCAAAATTCATGCGCTTTTCCTACCATTTGAAAGTATCATTGAAGAAATTCCCTACCGTCGTTCTGATATATGAAAATTAATGCGTTATCTCAGTTTTTATATAACTAGTGATACTTTATTCTCAAAATATCATTGTTTTAGACAATGCATAATCTGTTCATTATTTTTCTCTCTTACTTCATTGTAGAAGTATACTTCACCTTATGTCGGTAATTTGTTCCAGGAGAGACAACTTAAGTCGAATTTATATGTCTCTAGGCTAAATCACAAATAACCATTCCCAGTTCTGTATTTTATTTATTAATGCATTTGTAATAATATCTGATCAATAAAAATCTCTTGTAAGTTTACAAACAAATAATAGTAGATATCGACACGGAACGACAAATCGGGGTGCCGAGTTCGAATTCCAGTTGAATTCCTTGCATTCACTTACGCACAAATACCCTTGGGGAAAGGTATTAATCCGTCTTTTCCCTTCAGTTATGGATTAAATAATAAGACAGATTGGGTTCTATAGCCTAGGCTGGCAACCAGTCTATTGCAGAAAGCAATGGTAACCTACTGCGGGATAATCATCTGCCCAGTCATTCATGTCTCTTTCGAGACATAATCGCCCAAAGCGTGAATCATGTATGGCACTTAACTGACTGTATATTACAGAAAGAAAGTAATCTAAATTTACAACTATATGAACGTACATAACGACTGTAGATGTTTACAATTTGGTGATCTTTATAGTACATCGAACTTTTTATTTTTTAATGTGATTTGCTCTAAGACATTATAAAATAAAATGATTCTGTATGGTTTAAAAAATATTTATTATTTTGCGATAGTAGAAAATAAACTAAACTTACAAATATTTACATTTCATATATTTTGTGTCTATTGAGGAGTAAGCTCTTTGCGTTTAAAAAGTATTTGATACGAAAATAACTTTTGTTGACTGAATGACTGCGCATAACGTATTCACTTAAAAATATAAATGTTTTCTTTTTCTCAAGAGACTATTGCAATTTCTTCAAAGAATCCAAAATTACTCTAATTTACCTTTTGCCACACAAATTTTAAATTATTCATACATTTGTCCATGCCGTCAAAAAAACAAAAAAAAAAAAACACGAAACACGACAAAATTTAAGTTCTTAATATTTTTATGGGGTTTTCACAAGTCAGTCTTTAAGTATGCTTTCCCATTTATTATATCAATTTATAGTAGTAATTCTTGCAGTTCGGGAAGAGTTTTTTATTTAGTAACAATAGCAAACTGATCCCCCACTTAAGGTTCAGTAGAATCTTATATTAATACTAGTTTACCTATGCCGTTAAAAATGGCAGCTTATTTTATTACTATTATTAAGAGTTCTATACGTCGACATATACATAGAACCCGTAAAAAATGACTGGTTTCTTTAAGAATTCTGTCTCGCATTACTGTAGTAGTAGCTTTATGCAAGTGTTTCTCTCGGCCTTTTTGTCTAAGATCGATATATTATCTGTGCAACCAGCCTAAGATCAAAATGTCTTTCACTGCCTTCTCTGCCAAGGATCGATGGAATAATCGTGCATACTGACTAAACTTGATATTTGTAAGTTAATTTTACCATTTTCATCAAGCAGGAGAAGAATAACCCATTGGATAGGTTACTTTCTTGTTAATCTTCAAGTTAGGTGTTTACGTCACTTATTTTATATCTATTTTCCCGTTCTAAGGATGCACGTTATTTTTAATTTGATTATTTTCTCGAAATTTTCATATCTGCACAGTTTCCCATCCGAAACGTAAACGAAGCAATTTCTAAAGAATTAATGGATTTATTTTTAATCCAATATTTTTTTTTATTACTTCAAAGATTTGAGGTAATAAAAAAAGTCGGATTATAAATAAATCCATTATTTTTTTTCCTTTTGTCACTGCAAAAAGTTAGTCAAAAAATTTGTTCACATCATTATGAAAATAATGCATGTGAGCTTCTTTTTCTGACGAAATATCCCATCATTTTAATTTGATATTTCCTTGTATTTCTCTTTCTTGACGTTTCCAATAAATTAAATTATAGAAACTTTGCCCATTGTTTTGAATAACTTTATTAATTAGATTATTATATTTCAGTTATCTTTCCCAGACTTTAATCTCGAAACAATATTTTATCTTACCTGATATTCGGAAATGGCTCGTTTAAAAAAAAATAAATAAAGAATCGTTTGACTTGTCAAAAGTTCCTTGTCATATTTCTTTTTTATATTTTGAATATCATGTTAGAATAAATATTCGAAGCGGTTTAATTATTACAGGCAAATGGTTTATTGTATTTTTTTTGTGTGTGTGTGTGTGTGTGTGTGTGTAAGTCTGAACATGCGCCGCTATATAATTAAATATATTATTTTATTTATTTAAACTCAAATTATGAGCAGATAATTTCCATAAATAAAAATAAAAACATTATTCAACTTACAGAGGCTAATAAGAATTTATAAAATGAAAATAATACACAAATATTTGGGTCGCGTCAGAAAAAAAAAAAAAAACAACGCCTGAAAAGCAATGAAAAAGAAACTATGAACATATTTATACTACGTTTCGGCGCGGAACGAGAAACCGGGGAGCCGAGTTCGAATTCCAGTTGAATCCATTGTATTCACTTACGCGCAAATACCCTTGGGAAAGGTATTAATCCGCCTCTTCCTTCCAGTTATGGGTTAAATAGCAGGACAGATTGGGTTCTATAGCCTTGGTCGATAACCAATCTACCGCAGAAAGCAATGGCAACCTACTGCGGGATAATCTTCTGCCCAGTCAGTCATGTCTCTTTCGAGACATGATCGCCCATGTGTGTATCACGTCTGGCACTTAACTAACTGACTGACTGTTTTTGCAAAGTCTGATTATTTCCCCTTTGCAGATTTTACATAACATTTTCGTAAAATGAAACTAGGTAATAAAAAAAAGAACAAGCATATAATTCAGTATTAGTTATGCAAAGAATGTTTCGAACACTAAAATACATGTTTGAATGTGTGTTTGTGCGCATACATGTGCTTGTTTAAACTCACACTTGGCAGAAGAAACATTGCGTTACTTCAAACATTCCTAATTACTTTAGTTATGATCCCAAATCCCTAAAGATTGGAAAAGTGCACTGAATTTTTTTTTTGCATTCTAAAAATTTGAATGATATAAAGACTTCTTATATTATAAATACAGATTACAAATCTACGAGATGAGATTGATATCGTTCGGTACTGAAAGCGACACCAATTTTTAATAGTCAAAAAAGCAAGTTTCAATTTTCTTCACTGCGCATTTGATTTTATTAAAAAAGCATTAATGGATACTATGTAATGAAAAAAAAATGTAATTAAAATTTTTTTAACTGTTTACAGAACATGAAAATGATCAATGATAAAAAAAATTACAAATTTTGTATTTTGGTATTTAAAAAAACAAAAACTAAATAATTTACATTGGATTCAAATAAGTTCAAAATTTCTGGTCTACCCAAACATATTAGTATGAGGTTTAAACATATAATTACACTTATTATTTTTAGTTTAAAATTGTTAATCTTTTCTGTCGTTTATTTTCTTTGATTTAAAACTGTAATTTTTACAGAAATTAGGAACAGATATTTAATTTTTGCAAAAATTAGAACCCGTACATAATTGTTTATAATTTAGTTTCCTTCCTATTCGTTAAATGCTTTTGCAGAAAATAGATTTTAAGGAAGTACTAATAGAGGAATATTTCAGCCAGATGCTTCAATAATCGTTTAATGTGCGCATGTTCAATGAACAATCAATCGATTTTATTGTATTGCTGTATGATTGTTGACCGCTTAACTTCCATGCTTACAACTTAATATCATAAACCGACGTATTTGCAAAACTTAGTCTGACTGAAGGATATGAACTAAAAGCATCCAATGAAGGTCGAACACATTTAATGGTATTGCTAACCATCGCTCAGTGACTAGACGCTTGCTTACTCCAAAATTTTTTCACTTAAAAATATGAATAGAAGTGTAAATTGCCGTTATCTAAATGTAATCTAAACTTATAAATGAAACTTTGTCTGTGTGTGTTTCCGTTACCTATAGATTCCGAAACGGCTGAACCGATTTTCTTGAAAATTTATACAGTTATACTATAAGCGTCTGCGAGTGTTCTTAGATAGATTTTGTGTCGAGGTACCCCGGATAAATATCGAAAAAATCGGGTTATAGAAGGAGTGGTCCGATTTTAATCAAATTTGATACACTCATAGACAAAGACATAAGAAACGATATTCAGAAGTTTCAAGGTTGCAGTTCTTACAATAGTGCAGAAAATCGATAATATATATATATATATATATATATAATTATTAATATGATTAAATAATTAATGTCATATGTAGATATTGTAAATTATTCACATTAGAAAATGGATAAAACCTAAATTAAATAACATGCTCACCGACGAATTAGGTAAAAATAAAATAAAAATAAAAATAAAGCCAAAAATAGAATAAATTAGTTTTCTTTTTTAATAATTCCCCCCTTTGTATCAGGATAATACACTTTACAGCAAACTGATAGATGGAGCGAAAAAATAGCAGTTCGGGATATCTCTTTGGAAAAAATCTTTTCTTTAACAAATAGACTAAAGGGAAGGAGGGTGGTACTACTAAAAAGAAATATTACATCAAATGTAAACTGAAGGGAAAATGATAAGATCAGATAAATGCGAAGGAAAACAGACAAGAGAGGAATAGGGTCAAGGAAAAAGAAAAAAAGAGGAGGAAAAAAAGTTGGTTAGAACAGAAATTACTCGGGGTCAAACCCCAAAGTTTATCTCCATTCTGATTAGCCACACACACACACACACACACACACACACACACACACACACACAAAACAAACAAACAAAAAAAACACCCACATACATTCACAGTAAACCGAAAGTATTTGTCATTTAAATGTAAATCGTCTGCACAACCACACCAACATTGCCTGATGATGAGAATTAATTTCGAAACATAGAAATTTCCATGTCGCAATGTAAAATTGACATAACCATATAGTTATATTATATTAAGCTCTATAATACTCAATATATTGAGCACTGTTTATAATAAAATAAATGCCAGAGCACTCAAAATATAAAAAACATCTTGAGTCCTCTTCACTTCGAATTATATATATATATATATATATATATATATATATATAAGACAAGATGTTTGTGTGTGTGTGTGTATTTGTTTATCTGTCTGTATGTCCTTTATACAAATCCACAATTTTATCCGATTCTCACCAAACTTCACACAAATATTCTTTAGGCTGTGTCTGAGCTCAAGGACCATGGATTAGTTTTAAAGCTTTTATTACACCCGAGCAACGTCGAGCTATACTGCTAGTCTTAGATAGTTCCAACGCTAGATAGCTCACTTCGCTCTTCAACCTCGCCATCATTACAACTATGCAGTGGAAATTATAGATGCTAAAACAAACATTGTAAATTAATTTCTATAAAAATGTTAGTACGGTGGCGACCATGACTCTTCACGAATACCTATTCTTTAATCTGTGTGAATTGCCACAATTTATTGAGAAATATATAAGAGTGGTTTCGCGTTGCTTTCGCCACGGTTTGGAATTCAGACGGGTTGTACTAGACTGGCTGACACCAAAGTTTAGCAAGTCCAGTTTACTCTATTTAATCCACAGCTAAGGGGCAAAATGCGGATTCATACTTTTTTCTTCCAATTAATACAAAAGTGAACGCAACTGACTAGGCCAAAATTTAAACTTGGCGCTGATAACCTACTCTACCGGCACCCCTCTTCAATATTGTAGTCACAGTAAGGAAGATAGTAATATTTATAATCCAGGATAAGCAAGCTAACGTAAATGTTGATAAAAGATCAAAAGGGAGAAAACTCCTTAAAAGTTTGCATATTAATCTGTTTTGTTTGGCACAAGTTTACACGCTGGTTACTGACTACAGGAGCACTGTGAACTTGTCAGTCTTTTTAAAGTGGATATGTAATACGTCTTCTGGTGGTACGATACATGATCTTACTCTATTTATACAGTCTCGAAAAATGAAATATCAAATACATTTTTTTTTAATCATTTCACTCCAAGCAAGGCAGTTTTACTGCCATTGATGCGCAGGGGGTTACATAAGAGAAAAGTGATGAGAAAGAGGGGTAGGTTATAAGGGGTGTCAGGAAGAGAGTAATAGAAGGATGAGAATACTGGTGTGATGGGGGTGGAGGGGATGGAGAAAAATGCATGGAAGAAAGGATGCGAGTTAGTGAGATAGATGACTATTGACCTCACATTTAAATTCTTGGAGATTGTAGCTGTTGGGGAAGCAAGTAAACAGAAGGGAATTCCACAGGCAAAAAGAGCGAGAAAAGGATGAGACCTAGTTGCTAGTCTAGTAGC
Organism: Ascarosepion bandense; assembly: GCA_037127315.1. NCBI lineage: Eukaryota > Metazoa > Mollusca > Cephalopoda > Sepiida > Sepiidae > Ascarosepion > Ascarosepion bandense. The sequence goes on along the minus strand of JBBBDQ010000740.1, from coordinate 4,019,065 downwards.
TCGAGTAAATTCATACATAGGGGGCACCAGTGAGCTAAGTTCACTGGAGCAGAAGCCGTGAAAATATTTCTAGAAGAGACGCTGAAAAGTCACAGCACACCGGTGAGAAAGCGACTGCAGCCGAGCAGTCGGGATCGATCACATTACAGATTATCTGTTGGATTTTATCAAGTACTCCGAGGTGAATAGCTGGGGCACCCGACTAGATGCGGCAGCAGTATTCAGATAGTAGAAAATGATTTGGGACAAAAAAAAAAAAAATTTACAAACGCATGCGCAGTCAGGAACATTTTTTTTTATGTGATTGTTTTTGAAAGTAAATGTGTCTTAATGGCATGAATGCGTCATATGAATGAAATAGTCCATCTTTTTTTTCTTATTTTTCTTTATTTTTTTTAATTTCATTTTTTCGATTTTATTTTTGTATTTTTTAATTAAGGAAAAACATTTCTGCTTATTCTTATTCTATTTCCAGTTTTCTAAAAAAAAAACAAAAACGGATGAACGATTTACAGCATATTTAATAAATTGAACCGTCAATCAATCCCAGAACTAGGGGGGCATAATTTAAACAATCTACAGCTTCGCCCCTCTCACTTCGCCGACGATACCCACTCTCGAAATTTGAGAATCTTTTTTTTTTTTTTTAATGGAGGTAGGCCTTAGAAATCCTGGTGTCGTTCTTTCATAAGGTTCCTACAAGTTTTACACGTAACTTAAGGCTTTACAAATACTAAATCCGACACTTGCTGGGCTAAGTAAAACTTTAATTCAAAACCTGTCAAACCTAATATCATGGCATCAACTCATTCAAAACTTTGATTATCTTGACAGCAACGCTTTTCACACGAAGATAGAAGTTTGTTTTTGTATCATAGTTTTAAATTAAATATGCAATTTACATGAAACAAAGTATAAAAAAAGTTGTTTGATAATTTACAGATTTTCAAATTAGGAAAAATTGACATAGCAATCACAAAATATTTTTAAAAAATACTCCTCAAGAACAAGTAAGGTAATCACAAAACGAGTTCTATGAACCTATAATGGCCAGACTGAATGACGTTATCTAAAAAGTGAACACCTTACCATAGAACAGTGGTTAACTAGTCCTAGACCATTACGAGCTTTTAATCTCTTAATAACCCACATTTATGGGTATGTCAGTTTTAGTCAAGTCTAGTAAATACCTACTTAAAATGATTATGTTCGGTAATATTTAGAATAAAAAATACACATTTTCCCCAAATGCTCCACGTTTCTGGTTACAGGTGAAACGATACTGTTCTTAAACTCTCTCTACATTATACATTTACTCTGAAAGTTTCATCTTTTTTTTTCTTATCCGAATTCCTTAATTACGCAAATTCCTTATCTAAAACAAAACTTAACGAATCATTTGATGGTGTTGTGAAAAATTAATTTGATAGTCTGGATAGATCGATATTTATCAAAAAATGCTTATAGCGCTTTCATCGGGGTTATGGTTCGGGTAAACAACAAAACAAACAAACAAACAAAACATTCATCCAGCCGAATTCAAAGATAAAAATGGAACAAAAATAGTACTTGATCAATAAAATATTTATTTTTTAAAATTGTCATCATTTTTGCTTTCGTTTTACAGGTCGATTTTTCTATAGAAAAAATAGTAATTTTAAAACCCAATACGAAACATTGGTAATATATTAATAATAATTATATATATATATATATATATATATATATATATATATATATATATATATATATATTATTATTATTATTTATTTCATTAAATATGGAAGACAAGGAAGTATTTTTTTTTTAATTTAATTTTCCAGCATTGTTACGTTTTTCCGCTTCCCTTACTCCTACAAAATGCAAAAACTTAAAGAAATTGAAGAAAGAAGTAAATAAAAGCAATTAAATATTCCTTGTCTGCCGTATTTAAAGAAAGATGTTTGAAAGAAAGGTCGGCAAATTTATTTAAAAAGTGAAATTAACAGTCACTGTGCAGTGTCGATTCCTATCGGATAAGGAACACTTGTTCTAAAAATAGATAAAATTTTAAAAACACCCACCGCCTCTCTCTCCACACACACACATACATATATATATATGAAAGACAAATATCATGTATATGTGGCAGTACCGAAAAGCTCTCAGCGCGATGAAGAAAAGGTAAAAAAATTTGTTTGGTCGTAAAGTCAAAATTTAAGAAGTTGGTCGGCTGAGAACTTTTAAGTGCCATCTCGAATGTATTACATGAATTTTAGCGTTCAAGGGAGGTAACAAATAGGATTTTTTTTATTTTGTAATTTACCCTCTTTTCTTCGTTTAGTTTTTAATGTGGCAGTCAAACCCCAACCCGCAAAGACTAGCAATTTAAGTAGGGGTTTACGAGTAGGATAAATTCGTGATCATAATCAGTGTCAAGGTCTGTATTTACAGGTTATTTTGTGTTTTACGTTGGTTAATTATTTTAATCCGGTTGTGCGTTGTGGTACAGTGGAAATCGGCTCGGAACGAAAAACCGGGGAGCCGAGTTCGAATTCCAGCTGAATCCATTGTATTCACTTACGCGCAAATACCCTTGGGAAAGGTATTAATCCGTCGCTTCTTTCCAGTTATGGGTTAAATAGCAAGACAGATTGGGTTCTATAGCCTTGGTCGGCAACCAGTCTACCGCAGAAAGCAATGGCAACCTACTGCGGGATAATCTTCTGCCCAGTCAGTCATGTCTCTTTCGAGACATGATCGCCCAAGCGTGTATCACGTATAGCACTTAACTGACTGACCTCCAATAATTCACTGAAAAAACAGTATAATATATAAAAAAAAAAGGTATCCAGCTTATAAAAGTTTTTTTTTCCGTCAAAATGTTTATTATCAAGAGGAAAGATCAAAGTAATTTTTCATTATTTTTTTTTATCACGTTTTTAACACGTTTACAATTTTAACAATTAAGTAATTTTTCATTATTTTTTTAATTAATTATAATTTTAATTATAATTAAGTAATTTTTCATTATTTTTTTTATCACGTTTTTAACACGTTTACAATTTTGATAAAATCTTGTTTTTCGTCAGCGGCTAACCAAATCGTTACCAGAATTTACTCTGGATAATGTAATATTACGTAGCTCAATTTTGTCCGGTGAAAAACACATTAATTTGGAAATTCCTAACGTGCTAAAACACGTTAAGAATAAATAAATGACCCTGTAATTTGAGAACCAAACCAGAAGCTATTTATACCTTCCTTATAAGGAAGGATGTGCGTTGTGGCGCAGTGGATATCGACTCGGAAAGAGAAATCGGAGATCCGAGTTCGAATTCCAGTTGAATTTCTTGCATTCACTTACGCGCAAATACCCTTGAGAAAGGTATTAATCCGTCTATTCAGTTATGGGTTAAATAACAGGACAGACTGGGTTCTATAGCCTTGGTCGGTAACCAGTCTACCGCAGAAAACAATGGCAACCTACTGCGGGATAACCTTCTGCCCAGTCAGTCATGTCTGTTTCGAGACATGATCGCCCACGCGTGTATCACTTAACTGACTGACGTAAGAAAAACATCTCACTTTTTTGGGGGAAAAATTCCGTTAGTCGCCCCAAAATAATCACTTGGAGATAGTCGTAGTACATATATGATCCCGAAACATGGGAAATTTTGTGTCGTGAACATTTTATTGTAATATTAAAATATATATAATTGTTAACTAATTCATGGAATTTCAAGAAATTAAATTTTGTATCGAAAATTTATTTTATTAGTTAAACTTCTTGGGGAATGTAAATCATCTTTTTTTAATTATTTAATTAGATAAGCATTTAACTGTTTTTAAATATGTGTGTGTGTGTGTGTGTTAAGAACATTATAGTCTTAAGAAAAAAAATCGAATTGTTTTCAATTTTTTTCTTTTTTAACTATCCTAATTTATAAAGTTTCAAAAATGATTTTTAAATTCTTTGAAGCCTTGTCGCTGTTAGGTTATTAAGCGAAGATTATATTTACTAATCGAAAATTGAAAAGTTTAACACAAATCTTCGAGTCAAAAGATTTTGATTTTTTTTTTTATTATTTTTTAAGTATGGTATTTTATGATAGATTAAAAGGTCACGTGTTTCACGGATTTTTCCTTTTTAAAGAAAAATTAAGACAATTATGCTAATTCTGGTCAACCATACTTAGCTATCACCATTTACTTTACATATCAACCACTTCGCACCTCCGTGTTTATGAAGCACTTCTATTATAATTTCCTTGCTATAAACAAGTAATATTTGTGTAAATCATATTAATTTAACTTTGAATTTCTAATTTTGCAAAAATAACGTGTTACAGGTGTATACTTTACCTTTGCAAGATTTTTAAAACCGATGATTGACTTTTATTTACAATCTTGTCAAAAAGGAGGCAAAAAGTAATGAATTTTGAAAACTCGAAATAATTTGAGATTCCAGTCAATATAATTTCTATTTGAAATAAGCCACATTATTTTACTTACTGGAGCTATTAAATTTAATCATTTAGTTTTCAATTAAAGCTGAAAAGAAAGCTTTAAGAAATCTTTTTTTCATTTTTCAAAAAATTCATTTAAAATTTAGGCATCGAAAATAAATTGCGTATTTTAATCTTACTACAGTAGATCTGTAATTCTCAAGCAAATTTACTGCAAAAGTTCGATCCACACTGGTGTACTTACACCATGGTTGTGGTCTTGTGGCAGGTGTAGCCTTGTAAATGAGATTTTTATTTATTTTACTGGGCCTCATTATCTCCGTGTACAGACAGATAATTTCCCTTTTAGAAGTTATTTAGAGATTTAAAAAATACAACTAAAAACAGGTTGATGTAAAAAGCCATGATCGTCTGCGTCAGGACGCATAAAATATTAATTTACTAAACAAATATACGGTGGTCACCAATGAAGATCAAACTAGTTCTCCATATATTTGGTGAACTAGACGACTAGTTCGCTGACTTTTACTGTACGATGTAGATTCGATTAACGTATACTCAAATAATTAAATATTTAATTTTATTAAGTAAATTAATTACTCCAGTAATATATTTTAAGTAAATCGAATTGTCTATTAATATTGTTTCGGAATTTTCCAAATGTTTTAGTGAGATTTCATTATTATCATTTGAAGATTATTATTCAAAAGCGAAAAATGTTATCTTAGAAAGTCTACTACATTAATATTGATAAAAGAATTAAAAACAAAATGAGTAATAGGCATTCGCTTACTCCGCAACGTTACAGATTGAGCACCAGAAAGAGATATTTATTCTAATGTTAATTCTATGAGCTTACTCTTCCATGCTGGCTCAAGGCATGTTGGAAGAGAGCATTCAGGTTTTCACTCAGTAGGCTACCAATACTTTCTACTGTATACTACTTGCCAACCTGCTATTCCAACCATAGCTGGAGGAAGATGATCCAAATATTTACCAAAGGTATCTGCGCGTAAGTGATTGCAATGAATTCAATTAGGCTCTTCGATTTCTCATTCCGATTGGATATCCATTGCACCACAACGTACATCCACAAGAAGTTTTTATGGTAAATTTTTGTTTTAGGTCCCGAAGGCTTTTATTTCTTCATTTTTTTCAAAATAGCTGAACTCAAATCAACAATTAGTTATTGAAGAAACCTACCTATTTTATGTTAACGACCAGAAAAATATCGAGCTTCATCTCGATCTTTTTGTCACCCCCTACCACCATTTTCATATGTTATTCAGTGCTGAATGACTTTCGGCGCAGGAAAGAAATTTCGCCCTATTTACTTACTTTACTGAAATTAATACGCGATTTTTTTTTTCGATACTCAATTTCAACAGAAAGTTGCATGTTTTTGCGTGTTTTTTTACATTTTCTTAAAAAAAATCTATATTTTCATATTTGAAAGTTAATTATCAATTATTTTCATATTTTTGAAAATTATAAAAAAAAAACAAAAGGCAACAAAAAAAAAGGGGGAGGGGAAAAACACGCAAATACACGCAACTCTCCGCTGAAATTGAGTACCGGAAAAAAAATTCACGTAGTAATTTCAGTAAAGGAAGTAAATAGGCCAAAAGTTGTTTCCTACGCCGAAAGTCATTCAGCACTGAATAACATAAAAATGGTGGTAGTGGGTGACAAAAAGAGCGAGATGAAGTTCGATATTTTCCTCGTCATTAAATTCAATAAAGGTAGGTTTCTTCAATAACTAATTGTTGATTTGAGTTCTGCATATACATTTGCACGGAATTTTTTTTGGAAAAATACCAAGGGATAAAAGCCTTCAGGACCTAAAACGAAAATTTACCGTTTTCATTTATTACAGATGTGATATCCAGTGCAACATTGGTGTAATTGAGATCTTCCTGATGCAGTCACAATTTCGATGGGCTAGTCATGATGCAAGGATTAGTGACTGCAGAATATTTAAGCTCCTTATGTATAGTCAGCTTGACAGTGGACTATGAAATATTGGACGGTCGTGGCTCAGGTAAAAAGAAAAGCTAAAGAGTAACCTATTTGTGCCTCATACTAACTTCGAGAGAGATTCAATCGATATAAATAACTGCAGATATTTGTGCCAGGGTGATATATATATATATATAAAAAATGAAATCAGTCGTATTAACTGGCTAAGAGATGAAAGACAACGGCGGAAAGCGACAGCAAATATTCTTATGTCTATGTCCTGAAATCTTCGCTGTTGCATGAAATGTAGAGTTGCATGCAAATAACTAGCGGAACTAAAACATAAAAACAGAAGGAGGTTGTCGGATTCTCATACGTCGAAATCGACAAGAGAGTCTATCATATATATATATATATATATATATATATATATTTCACTCCTGTCACGCTCATGGACAAAGAGACAATAGCAAGGCAGCGTCGGCTCTGTTGATTCTCTTTAGAAGTTATGAAAGCTCCTGCTGCGTGTTTGCTCTTTAACAGTACGTTATTTTATCTTTTGCAATAATTATATCGTCGAGCAGTGAAGAAATATATATATATATATATATATATATATATATATATATATATATATACACCCTCGTTATAATATAGTTGTGTGTGTGTATATATATATATATATATATATAATCCTATCAAATATTTTACCGTTTTTCTTCTTTTTTTCCCTTACGACATGGGTACACTTATGTGTGTATATGTCTCTCTAAATATATACATACATATACACACACAGGAGTGTACTCAAGTCGTAAAAAAAGACGTCAAATTTTTGAGAGGATTGTGCGTGTATGTATATATATATATATATATATATATATATATATATATATATATATATACTGCCTATGTCTCTACACAGTTTGAATATCATTAAGAAATGCAACAAATAAATTTTGGCTATTCGATCGCTTAATTTTTGAACAAATAAATTTATTTTTAAAGTGTAGATCACATATTAGAATTGCGCATATACATCATATTTCTGAATATATATCACACGTTGAATAAGAATCTTGCTTATAGACCATATGCTGAAGTAGTACCCAATAATTTATCCATAAACAATCATCTCACGGAATTTATAAAAGCAAATATCTTTCCTTATTTCCTAGCACATGGCATATAATTGGAGTAGATAGACTAAACTATCGCCCTGTTCACACTCCACCCACGTCTATTGAACAGGTGAAGAGGCTCATCCCTTGTTTCCTGTTTAGGATGCGATTTCCGGTTTTCTCTTTTCCAATCTTTTCACTTTTCTTTTTTTCTTTTTTCAATTGGAGTAGATAGACTAAACTATCGCCCGGTTCACACTCCACCCACGTCTATTGAACAGGTGAAGAGGCTCATCCCTTGTTTCCTGGTTAGGATGTGGTTCCCGGCTTTCTCTTTTCCAATCTTTTTACTCCTACGTAGCCCCCTGGGCATCAGTGGCGTTATCGCCTTGCTAGGGGTGATATGATTAAAAAAAAAAAACTACAAATATTTTCCCTTGAAATTAAATTGAAGCTTTTTATGGATCAAGAGAAATGCTGCCAAAATACTTATAGAAATGTACTGTTTCAGAAGAATGTACGAATTCTAATGACAGTATTTGTTATAACGAGGGGTAGGGAAATACTCATATTTCTGTAACAGATATATGTACACCTTTTCTTTCTTTCTTTTAAGTAGTATTTGACAAATTTAAAAAGATAATCATTTGTTAAAGTACAAAGACTTTCATTCTAAATTTGTTAACCACTATTTCTTTGTGTTATGTATATATATATATATACGTTTTTTAGTCCGGGAGAAATAATATTTATTTTGCCTCAATATACATACATCTATCTAAACTTATTTATAAATGGAACTTTGTCTCTGTGTGTATGTCTGTCCGTTACCTATAGACTCCGAAATGGCTGAACCGATTTTCTTCAAAATTTACCCAGTTGTACTACAAGCATCTGCGAATGTTCTTAGCTAGGTTTTGTGTCGAGGTACCCCCGATAAAAATCGATAATTGGAAAAATCGGTTATAGGAGTGGTCCGATTTTAATCAAATTTGATACACTCGTAGACAAAGACATAAGAATCGATATTCAGAACTTTCAAGGTTGCAGTTATTACAATAGTGCAGAAAACCGATAATATATATATATATATATATATATATATATATAAATATAAATATAAAAGGCAAGATGTTTGTGTGTGTGTTTGTTTATCTGCCTGTATGTCTGTATTTTTTTAGCCCTTTTATTTTAATTTTTGCTTCCGATTTGACTCTAAGTAGATATAATTGTAGTTCTAAGTCTCAGCCATGATACCATTTACTCAGAGGACTTATTTAGCCTTCAAAATTCAGTTTACGACGAAAAAATCTTATTTGATATCGATACCAGGAAATCAAAAATTCATTTTTCTTTCAGTCTACGGTTTTGCTTTAAATGTAAACAACTATTGCTTTTTAGTCTTTCATGCAAACGTCCAAAGAGTCTGAGCTCCAGGACCATGGATTAGTTTTAAAGCTTTCATTACACCCGAGCAACGCCGGGCTATTCTGCTAGTAATTTATGAATTCACGTATGTCCTTTAAGGATCTGTGTTTCTGGTCAATCCGAATTCATAAATAATTGTATTGTAATACAAGTTTAAAAATACTCACGTTACATCTTTCTGACCATAGCTCTATATGGTCTCATTTAAATACGCAAAGAGACCTCACAAGCTCTATCTGTAATATACCCGTCGATAATACAAATATAATACCATCGTCCACGTGTTAAAAAATGCTAAAAATAATGGAAGTATTATTAACAAAAAAGAAAAAGCCAACAATCAATAATATCAAATTTGAACACGACCACAACGTGCTGACCGTGTTTGGAAAATAAATTAATCCTAAAGCTCTAGATACATACATAAAAGAATCTATAGATTTAGTTAAAAGTAAAATAAAATTCATCCTTGATAATGGCTAAAATATATCGGAAAGCGCTTGGATAAATAAAACATTCGGTCAATTTTTATATAATTTATGTTCTGAAAAAAAAAAGAATAGAACACATGAAAAATTATATAAAAAAAAAAACCTTAACCACAAAACTTTGTCTGTCATTTTTAACGAAACTTGCATTAATATATCTCCCTCATATATATATATATATATATATTAGTCATCCGCAGTATATAAACCCTGATGATGGTTATAACAACCGAAACAATATAATGTTGGCTACCACACAATAAATCCATATTTTGTTGTTCTCAAATATTTATTTTATTTTGTATATCAATTTGTCGGAATTTCCCTTAAAAAATATATATGTGTGTGTGTGAAATGTTGTCCAGAAAGGTGATATAGGTATGGTACTTACTGAATGTCAGTCAGGTAAGTGCCATACGCGATACACGCTTGGGCGATCATGTCTCGAAAGAGACATGACTGACTGGGCAGAAGATTATCCCGCAGTAGGTTGCCATTGCTTTCTGCGGTAGACTGGTTGCCGACCAAGGCTATAGAACCCAATCTGTCCTGCTATTTAACCCATAACTGGAAGGAAGAGACGAATTAATACCTTTCCCAAGGGTATTTGCGCGTAAGTGAATACAATGGATTCAACTGGAATTCGAACTCGGCTCCCCGGCTTCTCGTTCCGAGCCGATATCCACTGGACCACAACGCACATGAAAAAGACACACAAAATAACGATTTTTGCATTTTTCTAACCTAATAATATGCAGTAAATATTATGATCCTTATCTTTCCCAAATATCTTTCATCGATATATATATATTCAGTAGTGAGTTCGATCCTCACTGGGCGCTCCATACTTTCGGCCTTGTGCCATATCTAAGCTGCGCTTAGTAAATTACTATATAATGTTCATCCTGTACGTGCCATACGAACCATTCAATGTAAAGGGTTACAAAGTAACAATATACACACGAGACAGGTTGTTGAAAAATTCTCCGTCCGACCGAGAAGTCCTTCCAAAAGTTTGATCTTTAATCAGCTGATCAGATTTAGAGGTCAGTCGAGTAGCGACTTTTTCCAGTGCCCCCTTTCATAAAAGCAAGAAGCCGTTAGAACACCGGACAAGTATAAACGGGTCTCCCTCCCACTTTTGTTTTCGTTTTAGGATCAAATTTGCGACTCTGGAGTTTCTCAATGAAGTAAGTCCATTGAACATTTATTGATTAATTTATATACAAAATATGAAATATATTAGAATTTTATAAATTGGTATCTAAAATCAGAGACGGTTAAAATACATTGTTTTTACCTCAAATGTATCTTAATTTTGACAGATCCGTTTTATGCATCGAGAAATAAACAATTTATTTATCTTTTAAACATTTCTGTCTTGTTTTATTGGAAAAAAAGTTAATGTATTCATTAATTAAATTTAGATTTAACGATCAATTAAATAGATTTTAACACGTTTTTGATAAACTCTATTTACTCGTATATAAGTTGACTTCATGTATAGAACAAACCCTGAATTATTTTGCATGAATTTTAAAACCTCAATGAAAAAGTTTACTTGTCTATAGTGCAACCGGTTACCAAAAAAATGCATGACTTAACTTCAAAATATTTTCTGTATATTGTGCGACCCCCAAATTTTTTGATTTAAAAAAAAAAGTAATGATAATAAAATTCGCACTATAATCGAATATATATATAATAATTTTTATCTAATTTGATCACAACCTAGAAATATATTTGTAATGGAATTCAGCCATTAGAAATTTTCAATCGAATTTTAGTTGGATCCCACCCTCAAAAATGTCTCAGTCTCCATTCGCTGTGAGGAGCAACTCTTTCTCTCAAAGCCGAGAAATGATTTTTCCCAAGCGATTCATCCAACCAGATTCAAAACGTGTCCTGTTTCCCTCCCACTCTCTCTTTCTCCAGTTTCCCTCCCACTCTCTCTTTCTCCAGCACTCTGGAAAGCAAGGAATAAACAGATTTCCTCTACACTCTGTCGACTGCTACGTTTCTCCCGCGTTCGTAACGTCAGTGAGCTGGAAGCAAAATGGCGGAAGGTGTGTCTTATTTCGTCAATCACTGTTGGTAAATAATCGCTATATATATATATATATATATATATATATATATATATATATGCAAGAGTGCTGGAAAGTTCTAGGCCCGACCCACTTCACAAATCTGACTAACCATTAGATTTTGGGGGAAAGGCTTCTTCGTTGAGACGAGAATTTTTCAACAATAACTTTTGTATAACGCGTTTTAGAATAAAATAGGAAATTAAAATATTTTTACAAAATGATTACACCTGGGACCACCCATAACTAGTCTGAAAGACAGTATGATTCTCATGTCGATCATTAGGTTTTTATAAAAGTTTCCAGCGAAAAAAAAATAGTTTTCACTTTTCAGCTGTGTATATATCGATGTCTCATTAAAATAAAAATGCACCTAACAAATTAGGCACACAATTAATTTAGAAATCTTTCCAAATATATTTATTGTCATCGTTGAGGTTTTATTCATCGAGCCTTTGCCAAGTTGCGAACGTCAGCAAGTTTTTTACCCGATATTTGAACAATCACTTTTTTTGTTAATTCTAACGTCTGGAATATTTCTATTCTTCCTCGGATATCCGTTTCTTCCATTCTTTTTATTAGAAGAATATCTGTGGCCATTCCATATGCTCCAATAACGATTTTTACAGCTATCATCGTTATAAACTTTAAACTGCAAGTTTCCTAGCTCTTCGACAGAATATAGTTACTTTCCCTGCTTCTTACTATTACAATACTTCTCTCTCTCTCTCTCTCTCTCTCTCTCTCTCTCTCACTCACACACACACACACACACACACACAAACAGTGCTGAAAAGTTCTCGGCTCGATCAAAAAGAAATTTCACAAACCAAATTCGATCATATTTTGGGAAGATAATTTGACAGCCTCGCTTTCACTGACACAAGGCCAGCGCACACCACCCTGATCATTTCGATCGGGGTTTCAAGCCTGATTGAGGAACCCAGGTAGTACTTTGCGACCCTAGCTATCTTATCAATGTTTTTCTTTCCTATCTATATTTATATACCTTACAAATTAAGATAAGCACACCTGATTATTAAAAAGAAATGAAAAAAGTTTCGCAAATTTTGACGTCATTCCGTTTTTTTTCTCCTAGATCCGTAAATTTTATTTTGCCCATGCTAAGTCTTGAAAAAAATCTATATAACATTCATTATTCTTATCCATAATATTGAATGTGTTGAATTATTCAACGTTTTGACAAGAAAAACAAATCACAAGTTGAAGTTAAAAATTGTTTCAAAACATTATCGATTTATTCAAGATGGAATAATATATGTCCCTAATTTACAATTAGACACTTTGTATTTATTTTTAATTTTTAATTAAATTAATTTTTTAATTTTTCTAGTTGAATTGTTCACCTATATTGCATAAGATCTGTTATTGTATGCAAATTAGTTTACAGTAACATTTATATTTTATATGAATTCTACCTTAGTAGAGATGGGTGGGGGGACACTTCGATGTGGTGTAATGGTTACCAAGCTCGTCCCGCTAGAATCTTTTCAATTCAGTAGTGAGTTCGATCCTCACTAGATGCCTCATGCTTTCGGCCTTGTGCCACATTTAAGATGCATTTAGAAAATCATTACCTTAGTAATGGGGGCTGACCTGTATCCTATTTTCTGAGTGGAGAGCACGCAACCTTTGTACCGGTCCTGTTTCTACGTAGAATTAAATAAAAGCGAAGAAATTTTTTTGGGGGGTGGGGGGTGATATTTCGATTGCCTACTGTTGTACCATTTGGATCTGATGAACCGCGTTAAGAACATCAAAGCGGTGAAATATGTATTATCCATGGTAATAATCGAAAATCCTTTATAATATATATATATATATATATATATATATATATATATATATATATATATATACATATAGCTGCTTAAATAGACTGTAAGCAATTAATGGAATGCTTTAATCCGACATGTTTTCTTTCTTCTGTAAACATTATATTCAATGTCTACACATGTTTGTGCAGACACATTTGTTTATTTTTTATTTTAAAAAAAACCCACTGAAATTATAGCAATGATCATCAAGAAAATATATCTTTCGGTAGGAAGCGAACCTCTAGTTTAGTAATTTCATTGTTTAAATAAACATAACTAATCGAACATTTAAATATAATATTTAGAGCAATAAATCTTTCTTATTACTTATAAACGTTATTTGGGCCTGGTATGTGGTCTACTCGATTTAAATTTGTCCTACCCCAGTAAGAGTATATATAAGTATTCAGTTATTTATTGAAACTGATTATTTTTTTAGATAATGTTTTTATAATTAAAGAGTATATTTATTTATAAAGCCTGACTAATCGAGAAATCTTGTTTGGAAAATATGTATCCTCCGTTAGGATTCGAAGATATAAATATCATGTTAATCATTCCCGATTTTGTGCATACATAATTTTACAGAATATCTCGTGGGAAAATAAATTCGTAACTATAAATGAATGTTTGTTTTTATTTCTCTCTCGTTATCATATTGAATCTACTTAATTTGGCTACATCTATTTAATAACAATATTGTAGAATTATGCTAGATACTGTAATCTATTAGGTTCACTTTATCTTCGCATATAAGACTCTAGAGCGAAAAACAAGTGTCTATATCAAGAAAGGTATTTGTCATTAGTAGTGGCATGGTCAGAGAGAAACACTATTTACTGACCTTTCTTTTTTAATAAATAAATGAAAAACATGATTGATTTACCATTGTCTACGACATTTTTTGTCTTGCAAAGTAGATTATATTCAGAAAAACGAGACACTTTTTCTCCAATTCTAATTAGAATTTTAAGTAATATACGGGAATATATTTCTCTGTCTTATGTAGTAAAAAAACAGCAAAATCCTAAATACATTTTGCTTGTAGTACTCTAAGCTCCATTCTACATATTGTAACAGTAACGGTACATGTGCACTCACCCATATATATATATATATATATATATATATATATATATATATATATATTTGAGAGGGAAAGAATAAGCTAAAAGTTTAAAATACAGAATAAATCAAGAGCCTAAATGTCAACAAAATAATTGAATTAAAAATTAAAGTTATTGTTGTCAGTAGGTACCTCCACTAAATTACTGAAAAATACAACATAGTATGAATAAAAAAAGACCCCAAACTTAATAAAAATGAACTGTTTCCATCAAAATGTTTGTTGCTTTTATTAAGAGGAAAGATCAAATGATTTTTTAATAAAAAAAAATAAAAATTTACCCCTTGTAATACGTTCAAAATTTTGGTAAAAAAAACGTTGTTTTCATTTTAGTTAGTGAGTATTATTACGAGGGTTTGCAATAGAAAACGTAATATTGCATAACTCTGTTTTTGTTGTTGTTTTTTTCTGATGACAAATATATTAATTTGGAAATTCTTGCAAAAATCAAATAATTGTCGGATGTTAATAAAACTCTCAAGATATATTCACAAATGAATAAAGTTACTGATGAAATTATTATTGTAAAATAATATTAGTAAAAACATTTTTATTTTACATCTGTTATCCCACTCGACGTAAATTCATGAAATTTTAGGAAATTAAATTATGTTGCAAAAATTGGTTTTATTGGTTAAATGCAGGACTCATTGGGGAATGCAAATAATCAATTATGTTTTTTTTTAACATTTTGCCTTGATTTCCGAAAATCTGTTCCGATTTGTAAAATATAAAATGCAATATTACCATGACATTGTTTGATTTGATAAACTTTTAATTGCTTTAATGAATAATATAAATTAAGGACATGATAGTCCAGGGAAAAAAATTTTTTTCGATTAATGAAATTTTAAAAGAATTGTTTTTAGTTGTTGTTTTTTTTTTATTATAATGTATAAAATTTTTTAAATATTTTAAAAATACTTCAGAGTATTGTTAGGGATAGTTTATAAACTTATCAAGTGAAGATTACATTTACTAATCGAAAATTAAAAGTTTAATACAAATCGTCGTGCCTTAGCATTTTTAAAATAATTTTTTTATTTTTTGTGTATTTGAAGTTTTTTTTGTATGGTAATTTCAATGTATACATTAAAAGGTCATGTGTTTCAGGGTTTCCTCCTCTTACAGGAAAAAATTGTAAAATTATGTCACTTGTGATCGCCATACACATATTTCATGTGTCAATCTGTCGAGACATCTCAATTACGGTGGAAATGTTAAAAAAGTTCAACTGTGTTTAAGAAATAGTTTTATTTTAAATTCCATGCTTTAAATAAGTTATACTTTTGTAAATCAGATTAATTTAACATTAAATTTGCTAATTTTTCAAAAAATGTGTCACAGATGTAATTTTATTTCTGCAAAATTTAAAAAAAACCGAGAATAAACGTTTGTTTACAAATGTGTCGATCGCTCTAAAATAGCTGAAAAATTGAAGAATTTAATTTTAGATTGCAATCAATATAATTTCTGTTTGAAATACACTAGAGAATTTTGCTTACTGGAAACGAAGTTCAATCATTTAGCTTTCAATTAAAACTAAAATAAAGATTTTTTTAAAATTAGAAATTCAATTAAAACATCAAAAATGAGTGGAGGTACCTAAATAGCCACCTGATGACTGTTATTTTGGTGTGATGCGTTTCGTCCTTTATGACTTATGTTTATGTTGATGTAACTACGCATGCGCACGGAGGAAGGAGAGAAGGCACTTAAAAGGGGCGAAAATCATCACAGGAAAATATTTTTTCTACACTGTCATTAATTTTCAGAACATTGTTCTGATGTGTGTGCATATATATATATATATATATATATATATATATAATTTCCCCTTTTATTTTTTACAGTATGTCTTCCCCCTGTACAAGACCCGGATATCACTCGAGGTAGAGGGTTACGTTAAGGGTGTAATACGGATCGAAGAGGAAAATAACAGTTGATTCTAGGCATGAACATGTCAAGATTACAGTGATAGGGTAAACATACTTTTAGGAATTTCTTTTATAGCGCCATGGGCCGCGAGAATAAGTTGTTTGAGTGGAACTTGCTACTCGCTGATAGAATACGGAAATAGTGTGGGCGATCTGCTACTATGTAAATAGCATGGCAGGTCCTAGCCGCCGTGATGGTCCGACCTGGTGGAACCCGGTGATGAAGTTCGTCCGAGTACTTTCCATGGTAGTAGCGGTAGAGTATTCGGAGACTCGCCACATTCCACCTGAAACGTAAAATGCCCCAAATTTAATAAAAACAGTTTTTCAGTCATCATCATCATCATCATCATCATTATTATTATTATTATTATTATATGTAGGAAATACCAAATTATTTTTAAAATTTTAAAGCATTTCTAACACGTTCGAAATTATTGGAAAAAAAATCTTTTGTTTATTCGTTAGCGGGTGACCAAATTTTCACCAGAGTTTACTATGGATAATGTAATCTTAGTAAAACGCCTTTGTTTCCAGTGAAAAACTCATTCATCTGGAAATTTTTGTAAAAGCCAAATAATTGTCGGATTTTAATGAAAGCATCAAGAATTATTCACAAATGAATAAAATTATTTTTGAAATCATTATTTTTTAGAAAATCTTGGTAAAAATATATACTTTTTTTTACATCTATTACCCCACCACGTAATTTCATGAAATTTCAAAAAGTTAAATATTTCTGCAAAAATTTGTTTTATTAGTTAAACGCAGAAATCTTTGGGGAATGTAAAGCATCTATTTTTTTTTTTTTTCAAAAATCTAATCCGATTAGTTAAATAATAAATGAAAGAAAACTTCGACATTATTTAGTTTTAACTGTTTATATATATATATATATATATATATATATATATAAAGATGATATCATCTGAAGAAAAAAAAATTCGAGGAATAATGAATTTTTACAAGAATTGTTTACCTTTTTTTTTTTAATTATAATTTTTTTTTCAAGTATGGTATTTCATAGGTGATATTAAAAGGTCACGCGTTTCACGTTTTTTTTCCTTACCGGAAAAGAATTGGACAATTATGTCAATTCTGGTCTACCAGACTTAGCTTGTCGACACGTCTCGCTGTCATCAAGCAACACATTAAAAAAACAAGACTTCGGTGATTAAAAATGCTTGTATACTACATTTCAAATTATAAGTAAGTAACACTTGTTTCAAATTAGATTAATTTTTTTAATTTTCTAATTTTTCTTAACATGTTACAGATGTAAATTTTATTTTTTGCAAGAGTTTTAAAACCGAAAATTAACTTTTGTTTGCAAACATGTCAATATGCCAAAAAATAGCCGTTTTTGATTTTTTAAAACTGAAAACGCTCAAAAGCAGAGATTCTAATCAATATAATTGCTCTTTGAAATATACTAGAATGTTTTGCTTGCTGGAAATAGTATATTTAGTCATTTGGCTTTTAAGTAAAGCTAAAATGAAAGCAATATGAAAGCTTTTCATTTTTAAAACTTAGGTACCTTCACTCATTTTCGATACCTAATAGGTTCGCCTATCGATCGTTCATATGCTTTCCTCGTCTTTTGAACAGGCGTAAAGGTTTATCTTTTGCTTTATGTTTATGATTGGATTCATATTCCTTTATTTTATGAACCTTTTAAAAATATATTTTTTCGAAGAGCAAGTAGATGACATTATCAGTGTCATTGAGTTTAGTATACGAAACAGTTTCCGCATATGAAATATTGAATTAATCCCACCACTTAGATTATTTTCCCTAGCTTAATATTCTGAGCAAGGCTAGAATTTGTCAAAATCCACATGGAATTAGTAGATCCGTGACATTTTTCACGCGTGTCAAATTTCAGCTGTTGTCAGCTTCAATTGACCTAAATCCAACATTTTCTTCCATGAATTATTTATTTTCGTTTTAAAAATAATAAGCCTATGGTTATAAATGTCGAATTATATATATATATATATAATTTATGGAAAACGCTTAAGCATATGAAGCTATAATATCTTTTCTGTTTACAAGCCTACTTCCGGTTTTTTTACCCACCACACAAACACACTCAACATTTTTTTTTAATTTTTCCATAATATTAAAGATCGCCGATGAAGCGAATTGTATTCACAGAAATTATCATGCAATCATAAATTTCGAATTTTTTTTATATCTAAAAATATACATATTGGCTCTGCAAATAGATAATTTTATTTACATTGAGCCCTTTGGCTGGATCAGTTTTAATATTTAATTTTTAACAATATTAATAAGATCTTCTTTGGAATTTTGCCATCAAGCTGCTTCCTTTTGGACATTATATATATATATATATATATATATATATATACTAGCATCATAGCCCGGCCTTGTCCATGTAACACAGAACATTTTAGTAGTAGGAGAATATGCCACATTTTATTTTACATATTTTGTTTTTGTTTGAAAAAACCCTCTTTTTTTAAAAAAAAAAAAAAAAAAAAATAATTTCTTTTGTTTCAAAATTACGGGGGAAAATATTTACATATTTTGTTGACGAAATGAATCTTTAAAAATTCGGAATAAAAATTAAATATAAAGGCTCATTGTTTGACACGTGTGATTTGATTTATGTGACGTAATTCAGCAACCATCTTAGATCATAGATGTTTTACGGAGCAAATGTAAACAATCATGTCCATTGGCCAAAAAGTGCGAAAGGGAAAATTGCTGAACTTAAACTCAAAAAGTATGTGTCGACCTGGCTTCCCTGTAGATATGTGTCCCTAAAAAGTTTGAATGGCGTAGTTTAAAATATGTAGGCGTGCATAGGGAACATTCACACACAGATTACCTTTTATATATATAGATAATATGTCCAAATCCCAAAGAAGATCCTATTAATATTGTTAAAAATTCAATAAATTTGTGTGTGTGTTTATGAATCGGGATCAATTAGAATTCCACAGAACGATAGAATAAGTAAGAAATAGAAAACGTTGATAAATTTAACATACTTCGCTTTTATTGATGAGTCATCGGAATCTTTTGCGAAATAAAATTTAAAAAATTACCAATGAAACGTAATAAAAACGAAACCTGCTAAATTTTGTTAACGTTTCCTATTTGTTCGTAATTATCTGTATGATACGATCATATATATTTCTAAATAAAGGATCGATTCTTTTTTTTTTAATAATCTGGCATTTTTTTCATTACTTAAACGTTATTTTTAGTATCTACTCATATTTGAGTAGACGCTCTGTTTAATAAATAAACACTATTTATTTTCATCTACTGGTCTGAATATTCAATAAAGCTTAGCGCATATTTTTCTCACAAGATTTCTCGAATATTCAGGGTGGTAGAAGAAAATACTGTTTAACAAATAAACAGAGTGTCTACTCAAATAAGAGTATCCGCTAAAAATAACATTTAATTTTTCCTTTTTCATATGTAGCGAAAGTTTTTTTTGTTTTTGTTTTTTCGATAAGGATAAATTAGTTCCGTGGCTCAGTCAGTCAGTTAAATGCCATATGATACACGCTTGAGCGATCATGTCTTGAAAGAAACATGACTGACTGGGTAGAAAATTATCCCGCAGTAGGTTGCTATTGCTTTCTGTGGTACACTGGTTGCCTGTCAAGGCTATAGGACCCAATCTGTCCTGTTATTTAACCCATAACTGGAGGAAAGAGTCGGATTAATACCTTTCCCGAGGGTATTTGTACGTGTGAATGCAAGGAATTCAACTGGAATTCGAACTCGGCATCCCGATTTCCGAGTCGATATCTACTGCACCACAACGCACATCCTCCGTGGCTACAGAAACAAAAAATAATATATTTCGGTTCCTCGATAAGTCTGATACAGGATGCGATTGATAAACTAACACCATTCCATATTTCTAATTTTGTACATGAGCGTTGTTTGTTTTTATTTTGTCGACTTCAACTGTAGAGTCAGCTGGACATTGTCCGTGAGAGAAAGAGCACCATGACGCAGTTCACTCCGCCAAAAATTTGGAAACGGCAAGCTGCACTACTTGGCATTCGCACCGGAAGCTCTAATACGAACATTTCAGAATGTTTGGGTGTAAATTTGAGGACCGTGCAGGGGTTTGGGAAAGAGTTGAATGACATAGCCAGTCAAAACCATGGTGTTTGGAGTGATTACTAGTGATCGACGGGATGCCTCCATTCATCTTTTCATAGGATATGAGACTCAACACGGAAGCCTACATCAGGTACCTTGAGGAGGTAGCGCTGTGTTAAGAGAGTACCTGCTGGAAGCCCCTATGTCTGACATCATGCCACACATGCAGGAGAACCCAGTCATGACTGTCAGACAATTTCTGCGACTTCAGCCCTTGCATTTGGCCACCTATCCCCGCAGACATCAAACTTCTTGATTATTAAGTGTGAGGTGCGAGAGACTGACAAAACTGCTTGTAATACCAAAGATTAACTGAAGGCAACGATTATGGTAGCATTCGACAAATTAAACAGACAAAAAAGTTAACGGAGAGTCCGAAGTCGTTTGAAGGTCGTCGTTGAAGCCAATGTCAATAAAATTGACTAAGAGAGAGTGAGCATCTATTTGAAGGTTTCAAACATCAGTCAATCTGTTGTCATACGTGATACATGCTTGGGCGATCATGTCTCTTTCGATCCATGACTGGAAGAAGACATTCCCGCAGTAGGTTGCCATTTATTATATAAATAATGCTAGAACGTGCTTGACAAAATTAGAATTTTAATGCTTAAAATTAGGGACTTTGGAAAAGGCTTAGGTTGCCATTGCTTTCTGCGGTAGACTGGTTGCCAGTCAAGGCTATAGAACCCAATCTGTTCTATTATTTAACCCATAACTAGAGCGAAAAGACAGATTAATATCTTTCCCAAGGGTATTTGTGCGTAAGTGAACGCAAGGAATTCAACTGGAATTCGAACTCGGTTTCCAGATTTTTCATTCCGAGTCGATATCCACTGCACCACAATCTTAATGAATCATATTTTTTTTCCATAACAAGCTTTACTTAATACATTACGTTTGGCAACTGTTCTTTATCTTTTTTTCTTTAATGTTTTGTGGTGGAAGATATAGAGGGCTTCTTTTTTTTAACTTGAATAACAATTTTGTCAGTTATTTTCTAGTGTCCCGACGAATCAAAATCATTGTCAGTAATTTGGGGCAGTGAAAAAAGAACGGAAGTTTTCTCTCTTTAAATTAAATTCTTTAAAACAGAATCTTTTTCTCTCAGAAATTTAAGTCGTCATGTCATCTGCTTATTTTTTCATTAGATTTATTTAGTAACACAAGTTCCATATTTTACTTCCGTGTTCCTTGCATGACTATAAGTTTCTAAACATATATTCTGTCAGCCAAGCTTTTATTAATTCCTAAACATTGAAGATCATCTTGCAGATTTCCAATGCTCTTCTGTAGAAAACTCATTAATAATGCATTTATATTTAAGAGCCCTATTATGTCAGTAACATTTGCATTAATTCCTGACTATTTAACAATCCTTCTCATCCTTATTTTCAATGCGCAACAGATAGATTGCGTGTTAGAAATTGTAAAACAGATTTTCGATTTAAAAAAATATGCAAAAATTGGCATTTAATCATCGTTACTATTCTTACTGTCAAAAATTATTAACCCAGAAAATCTGAGCTATAAAATTTGTGGGTTGTGATGAGGAATAAAAAAAAATGACTACGTTTAGTATTTTCTTATTTTAATTCCATGTTTTTTTTTTTTTGTTGTTTTTTATTTTCACTATATAAGCGAACATTGTTCCCCACATATTCCTTTTCTTTATCTATGAATTGTCATTCCTTCTTGGGGGAAAAATAGTCAAGTATTTTTCTGTTTCCGCCTTTTTGATTTTGAATTCTGTTTTCCTTTTATTAAGATGGTTGCTACCTAAGGCTAGATAATTCAGTCTACTCTGCAATTTAAACCATTACAGAGTGTGTGTGTGTGATAGAGAAAGATTCAGAGTTTTCAAACGGTCTTCTTCTTCACGTGCTGTCTTTTCAAAACATAGGCGATCATAGCTCTCCACAACTTCCTGTTCTTCATAGCTCTTAATAAACATTATTCTCAGAACACTCTCATTTACCCAACCCTCATTCTCGGTATCCTTACCCGCCTATCACCCACCCTCTGACATTTCCTATATTTAATCATCCTTTCTCCACTCTATGTAGCCCCCTGCGCAGTAGTGGCAGTGACATGCCTTGCTCGGGGTGAAAAGCTTATAAAAATAAAAAAAAAAAAATTGTTATTTCTCCCAAACCCTGTCTCACCATTCATTTAGTCAGAATCATTATGTCATGCGTTGTTTTTCCTCTGGCCTTAAATCTGCCCTGTGATTTTTGTTTGGTGACCCCCCCATAGCCATAAGACCATTGGTTTTTAACCGGAGAGAACATGGACCCTTTTGTTTGTTCTTGTCACTAACCAGTGGGTGAGTAGCCATGTTTAAAGTAAATATAAAGGAAATAAAGCCTAAATGTTAAGCAGATAGTGAATGGTAGTCAAAAGAAATAAGAAGAAAAGATAATCCAACCGGATCTGAGACTTTATAGTAGGGAAAGCATTGTTGGTAACCTTAAATTTACGACATTGTAAATTGTCAATTTTTTTTTCTTCTATCTGATTGCAATAAAAAAAAAGCTCCGTGAATATTTCGGCTTTTATTATTTTAATATGACGTAAATTATTCTCAATAATATCAACCATTCAAAATCAGAATTTTTCGATGGGCCACTAAAATATTACTATGAACTCTCAATTTTTATTGTTTGTATGTGTGGTTGGTTGATTGGTTGGTTGATTTAACCAGTATATCAACCTTCATTAGGTCATTTAATGCTGAAAATCGTTTTGATTTGTTTTTGTTTGTTTATATAAAGTTTTGTTGGTAACTTTTTTCATTCGATAAATGTCTTGTTGGTAACTTTTTTTTTTTCATTCAATAAATGTCTTGTCGATAAATACCTTCATATCATTTTGACACGTATTTGGGAGTCAACTATTTACCCATAGCTGGGACCCTAACAGGTGCTACCACTCCGGGTCAGGGTGGACCTGGGAACAACAGCAATTAAGAGGTGGTTCCATGCTCCTCACAACCTCCCAATTAGAGGCCTTGCTGCTGGATGCAGTTTACTGTCATACCCAGGACCATTGTATGTGTGGACCCTCAGCATTGTTACATGGTCCCCGGCTGAGGAGTATAACAACTAGTCAATTATGTTTTGAAGAATACATGACGGACTGAGCAAAAGGATTTTCCCGCAGTAGGTCGTCATTACTTCCTGCGTTAGACTGGTTGCCAAATCTACAAAACACAATCTGTTTTGATATTTAACCTATAGTTAGAGGGAGAAGAGACGAATTAGTACCTTTCCCCAAGAGTAATTGCGCGTAAGCGAATTAAACGGGAATTCGAACTCGAGTCTCTGATTTCTTGTTCCTAACCACAACGCACATCCGATGTAATCCAGTGTAATTATATACGTGAACTTGGTCCACTTTCCTTGTTAAGTATCACGCGCAGCTCTAGATTTTTTTTATTGTTCAATAATGCTACATTTTTTCAATTGCAAATTATGATTTGCGAATCCATTATTTATTTGAATAACTTAAATTATTGATTTAATTGTTTGTTAAATTGCTTTTTTTACTGTAGGTAAAATTAAAAGTATAATATAAAAAATTATGTAAAATAAAAAATAACATATTTCGGTTACAGATTTGTTCCCTTCATTATTTTTAATTAATTCTATTAATTATTCTAATTAAAAGAGATTTGTCTGTTGATACTGTATTGCCATCCAACATCACGCTCCTAAATAATATATATATATATATAAGCAAATAACTTAAAGAGCCAACAAACCTACCAAGGTTTCACCTAACCGGATCTTCAGGAGCCAACCTTCCCTGAAGATCCGGTTAGGTGAAACCTTGGTAGGTTTGTTGGCTCTTTAGGTTATTTACTTTTTTCTACTCTGCTTACGTATTGAGCGCATTTTTTATTATAGATTACTCGTCTCGGGTTTTTTCTTTGGGCTACGTACTTTGACTGATGTTCACGCACTTAGCTTTTTCTTTTGTTACAACCATTTCTTCCTTCCGCGTATATACTCGGAGGATTTTTCGAAACGAGTACAGTGATAAGTTTACATTTATATATCACCTACTTTGGCCTTCTCAAAAATATGCAATTATCCAAACTATTCTTCAACCCACATGGACTGAAGATTTCGCTTAAGCATGAAACATTGTCACCATTTAGTGTTAATACCAACGTCCACACTATTTTAATACGCTCTCTTTCTGATATTAAACTGTTTTCTCTCATCGGTATAGCATATGTTATAAATTATTTTAACACAAACACGCATAATGATAGAAAATTTAATTTTATATTAACGATAAAATTGTTTTAAAAATTTTATTTTCCCTATTGTATATATATATTTTTTAATACATTGATGGATTTGTCTTTTTAACGGCACGCCAACTGTTTATTTCTAATTTGCTTCTCATATAGGTTTCATCATATATATATATATATATATATATATATATATATATGTGTGTGTGTGTGTTTATTAACATTTATATAAACTACAAAATTATTTTAAAAATAATTTCCTATTTAATTTTTTATGAATAGATATATTATTTAATGGAATATTTATATACAATTTGCTACGCCAAATTGAGAGGAATATCTTCTTTATTATAATAAAGACTGTGTATTTATTTGTACATATTCCCTTCTGTCTGGAGGGATAACCTGTGAGGCAACAGGAAAAGCCTTTAAATATTTTGACGGCAAGCGTACACTCGTGTGTGTATATATATATATATATATATATATATATATATATATATATATATATATGGACAGCAATCTTTCATTTAAACATGTTTCATTAAAAGCGACCAACAAGTAAGATTTTATTAATTTTTCCTAGTATTCGTACATGTTACATTTTTACTGTAGATAAGGATGTGCGTTGTGGTGCAGTGGATATCGTCTCGGAACGAGAAATCAGGGAGCCGAAATCGAATTACAGTTGAACTCATTGCATTCACTTACGCGCAAATTCCCTTGGGAAAGGTATTAATCCGTCTCTCCCCTCCAGTTATGAGTTAAATAACAGGACAGATCGGGTTCTATAGCCTTGGCTGGCAACCAGTCTACCGCAGAAGGCAATGACAAACTACTGCTGGAAAATCTTCTCAGTCAGTCACAGACATGATCATCCCAGCGTGTTTCATGTATGGCATTTAACTGACTGAAAGAAGTTAAAAAAAATATTCTATAATTTTTTACTTTCCACACTGGCCATTTTCAAGGACGTTATTTTTTTTTTTTTTTGTTATTATGTCCTTATATTTGACTTTAAAATGTTGTCCGGTCACGCAATTTTTTTTTTTTCACTCAAATCTTTGTATAAAATCGTACCTTTATCTCCATAATCTTTTTCGCTAGCAAAAAGTGTATTGGAAAAAATTTTGTACATTCAGAGAATTGGAGAAATTAGGGTTTAAAACCCCTGTTTACATTTTGCAAGCAAAGTGAATGTATTAATTTGCACTGGGAAATTTTAAAGCGGAAAATAATCAGCTTTGTAAAATTCTCTCAAAAATAAGGTGCTGATTTGATTTTAATGCAACTTTATGAATTCATTCATTATTGTATGAAATTATTTTTCCAAAGATTTAAAGAAAATCTTTCTGGGAATACTTTCATATTTTATGTCACTTAAACCCCCTCTCCAGCACACCACTTTTATTTTTACAGAAAAATACAGAAATTACTACGATCTACTACTTTTTATAAGTATCAATCCTATGAGAATATAAATCAAAAAAAATTTTAAGCCTTCTCTCGAGGATACGTAAAATATCTGAATCGTAAAAAATGAAGAAAGCTAAAATATGGTATTTTTTTTAATCGTATCACCCCGAGCAAGGCGGTAACGCCACTGATGTGCAGGGGGGCTACGTAATAGTGAAAAGATTGGAAAAGAGAAAGCCGGAAACCACATCCTAAACAGGGAACAAGGGATGAGCCTCTTAACCTGTTCCATAGATGTGGGTGGAGTGTGAAATTTAAAAATCGGAAAGTATCTATCTTTCATGATTAATTGTATATCAGTTTCTTATTTTTAAAACCGAAATACCACAATATATTCTTTTTTAATGTTTTAAAAATTGTTTTTTTTTAAAACTGAGTGACCGATGCTTTTGTGTGTGTGCATATAAATTTATTTAATGATTTAAACATTCTTTTTAATGGATATTCGTATTTGAGTTGATACTCTACTCTTTTTTATAATTAAACAGTATATTTGTTTATTATATATATATATATATATATATATATAAAAGAACGAAGAAAATAAATGCAACGTTTAAAACAGTATTCAATATAAAAATAGAGGAATGAATATTTATTGGTTATTACTTTAACATATGCAAATTACTACAAATTTGTACATTTTGTTTCGGCATTGAAAGAACTGTCTTATCAGGTATAATAATGATAGTAATAAAACCATTCATTGTTAACTGATGAGATACTGTTCTTTCAATGTCGAAACAAAATGTACAAATTTGTAGTAATTTGCACATATTTTAATGTAATAATTCACTTTACACACACGAAATGGATTAACTCCGACTTATTTTTACTTTGTTTAAACATTATTTTTAATGGATACTCGTATTTGAGTAGATACTGTTTCTATATAATTAAATAAATATAAAAATTATTAAATATTTATTTATAGATACTGCTTTGAATAATTGAGAAAACTTATTAGGAAAATATGCCGGAGCATGTGTAGCTATATTTCTCGATTATTCAGGCCAGTCGATATCAACAAATATACTGTTTAATTGTAATATATATATATATATATATATATATATATATATATATATATATAACAATATCTACTCAAATACGAGTATCCATTAAAAATAAATTTAAAACAAATAAATTGAAAATATTTCGGAATTAATCTATTTCGTAAATATGTATAATATATACAATCTAAATTTTACATTTGGGGAATAGCTATTTCAGCAGGTTATTAGAACACGCATTGTTCAACCCCAGCCGGACGAAATATGAATACCTGCTCCGTAAATTAAATTTACATCGAGCACTCTGTTGGATCAGTTTTAATATTTGAAATAATATTATAAGGGTCTATTGGGATTATCAGTTATCATTTTTGTTTTTTCGTCGTGGATTCTTATTTACTCCTGTGTCTAACTTTTTCAGTTTCATCATTGTCATTCCAACGAATCTTTCTGAAGAAGTGTCGGAGGAAAAAGGGGTTTCATTAAAAGTATGTGTTTCATCATTTTCAAAGCCATGCTTAAATTCTGTGTTACAATTTTTTTTTCTTAATATATATATATATGAGAGGGCATCCATTTTGAATTCATGCTTTCGGTTAAACTGTTAGACATTTTCAGTGGCGATACTGCAGGAGGTAGATCCCCCCCCCCGGAATTTTGACTGGCACCCACTTTTATAAGCTTCTAACAGATTGAGAGTGAAAAAGAGAGTAAGAATAGATTAGAACCCTAGTATTATGAATAAGAATTTTTTCCGTTTAATTTAGTGAAATAACATACTTATACTCAAACTCATTCCTAAGTTGTGTATACGATAGTTGTTTAGTATGAAAACGTTGCTTCAGTTTGTCCCCCTCCTCAGAAAAATCTCCACTCCTATGTACCTCCCCAACTTTCAGAGTTTCACAGTCAATACTGGCCATTTTCAATAATTATAATACATGCTATTGTAGATGATATAAAAGTTACTAAACTTTTTTTTAAATTTTTTTTACATTCATTAAGTACGCATGCATGAAAAAAAATAGAATAAAAGACTGAACAAAATTACCTTGTCAGTTTTGTTTGACTAAGTATATATATATATATATATATATATGAACTATTGTAATAACAATACCAATAGTAACAGAACTAACTCTGCCAAAACTAGTATTAAGCTATAATTTAAATCGTCTTGTACAACCCACCGAGAACAAACTCGGAGGGAAAAGAAGGGGAAGTAAAACAAGAAACAAACGAAGTACATGAACAAAAAGTCAAGCACTCGTAAGAAAGAAAAAAAAACCCAAGACGAAAACCCTAACACTAAAGCGCTCAATACGAAAGTAGAGCAAACAAGGACAGAAAATCTAAGCAAGAGCCAACAACTTACGATGGTTTCGCCATACGTCAGGGAAATTGGCTAATTTCCCTAACGAGCGAAACCGTGGTAGGTTGTTGGCTCTTGCTTAGATTTTCTGTCTTTTATGTAAAAAATCAGATATAAAACTTCTGTAAAGAAAGACAATATACATGAAAGAAAAGTCAAGTCAACGCGTTTCGTCCTCGATATAGTTCCACTCGGAACGAACCGCGTTGGCAGAAATATTTTCCTCTTGTTTCATACGGTATGGTAAATCATGTCTTACCATTATGTGGGAGTATTTCTGTCGCATCCTGTATATATTTATGGAACACGTCATAGAGCACACAGATTTTACACTCATTCTAAGCATTCATTTTTTATGAGCACTGTGCCAGTATTTAGTAAAATGTCCAATATAATAAGAATATGCTATGTAATTGAATGAAAATTTTCTAAGCGCAGCTTAGATGTGGCACAAGGCCGAAAGTATGGGGCATAGATTGATGATAGGAATCACTATACAATTGTAATGATTTAAGCGAGACAAAGCTTGCTAACTCTACGCTTGCATGAATCAAATATGAATAATATGTAGAGATTTCTCATTGCTATCTCATGGATTTATGGAATGTTATGACTATTACTGCTGGGTTGGTTCTTTTGCCTAAACATCCAGAACTTGTTGAATGGCTTTCGCCGCTGAAATAAATAGGCAAAGAGAAAAGGAAAGATACAGAGACACTAGAGGGACAGTTTGGACACTGATTTTATTTTTGGTTCCAACGACCTGTTGTTGAGGAAATTCCTTCCCGAATAGTTTGGTACGTTTTTACCATCCAAAGTCCAACAGAGAAAGAGATCGAGTTTATTTTTGGCACCAGGAGGCCTCTCTTTTTGCGCATGCGTCAATTGTCTTTCCTGTCAGAGGATTCCTCGGAGATTTTTATGTTAATTTTATTTAGTACTTTTATTTGTATTCTTATTTTATTTCGTAGTTTTTATTTGTTTTTGTATTTTTATTTTATTTAGTGTTTTTTATTTTATTTCGTATTTTTATTTCGTATTTTTATTTAATCCCTACAGATTCCAACAGTTTCTCTTTGACATCCAGTGCTCCCGTAATTCTCGGGTTGGTTTTTTTCTCAAATAATACTATTCTTTCTGCAGTTGACGCGTAGTAACCGTTTATCTTGACAAACAAACGCTAACCAAGTGACGACAGCAGTAACAACAAACCGTCAAGATGATCTTTTTATAGTTTTATTAGCCAATGTACACACTGGTTGACAGACATGAACAACGGGCTGGATTCTCTTGAGAAAGAATTAAGTTACTTTTCAATCATGCCCCTCCCCAAAATAAATGAACGACTCGTTGTTTCATTTCTAAAATATGTGGCTTAACAAGAAAAAAGAAATAATAAACGTGGTAAAAAAATAGGTGTTTATGTAAATCTTGATATCTAGGGTAGGATTTATTAAACAAAACTTCAAGTCTTTATTTTATTCTTTGGAAAACTGGAACGGGGGTTGCATGGAGTAACAGGAGAAAACATATTAAGAGCCACCAAGGATAAGGAGACGTGGAAAGCCGTGATCGCCTACGTCCTGAAAGGATAAGGCACATAGAAGAAGAAGAAAGAATGCCAGCATATCGACAAAGGAATTCTAACTACAAATACCATATTGATTCTTAAAAATGATTGTGATAATCTAAAGTACTTCTTTTTTCTTTTTATAATCGTGTCGCCCCAAGCAAGGCATTTTACTACCACTGTTGTGCATGGGGTTACATAGAAGGAATGTTATGAGGAGTGAGAGGTTGCAGGGGTGTCAGGAAGAGAGTAGGAGAAGGAAGAGAATACAGGTGAGAGTGGGGCGTACGAAGAAAAAAGCGTGATAGAGAGGATGTAAGTTAGTGAGACAGGAGATGACTATTGACTTTACATTTAAATACTTGGAGATTGTAATTGTCGGGAAAGCAAGTATGCGGAAGTGCGAGAAAAGAAGCTGATGGAGTAGAATTTTCGTTTGACTTGAGCAAAACAGTAGCACAATAATAACTTCGAACAATAATCTTGGAATTATTTCGAACTTTCAATCAAGATGAGAACTTTTGTTCTTATCTTGGTTGATATAGATTTTGTAATGATATAGATGTTCACTTTGCTTGCAAAATATAAACAGGGTTTTTAAACCCTAATTTCTCCGATTCTCTGAAGTGTACAAAAATCATTTATACATGAGAATTTTTTTCAATACTTTTTGCTAGTGAAAAAGATTATGGGGATAAAGATACGATTTCATAGAAAGATTTGTACGAATTTAAAAAAAAATGTGTGACCGGACTTTACAGATACATAACATTACAGTTAGTTCTCAACCAATACACAACGTTTCGACCAAGTACCCTCTGGTTATCATCAGGTGTCTATGGATTAGCTGATATGGATTATCTTGCTGATTATTGCGAGATATCCTGTGAAATCAGTTATTGTTCTTTAAAGTTAGATTTGGTTCATCACTACTAGATGCAAGGATCGAACTCATAACCACGAGATGATAAGAACATATGCATACCAGAAGTTGAGTAAAATATTAAGAAACATGATAATCTCACTAGGAACAAAGAGAAGAGTACTGGATTGCTATGTGATGTCGGTCCTTCAATATGACAGTGAATGTTGGACAATATCTACAAAGATGAAGGAAAAACTTGAAGCAGCTGAAATGTGGTTCTACAGAAGGATGCTGCAGATATCATGGACCGAGCATGTGAGCAATGACGAGTTTCTGGAAAGGATGAAGACGAAAAGGAAATTAATACTGAGCATCAGGAAGAGACAGCTGAAGTTTCTGGGACATGCAATGAGGAAGGAGGGCTTGGAGAACATGTTACTAATAGGCCAGATAGAGGGGAAAAAGAGACAGAGGAAAGCAGCGGATAACATATTTGAAGGACCTGATCAGGTGGATGACGGAACGAAGGTTGCATGGTGCAACAGGAGAAAGCGTGCTAAGAGCCATCAGGGACAGGGAGATGTGGAAGGCCATGATCGCCTACGTCCTGAAAGAACAAGGCACATAAAAGAAGAATTATCATATTGATGTTAAGTTGAAATTCGTAAAGGAAAGCGCTGTGGTTCTTGTTAACCAAATTACTTTCGATCTCCTGAGATCGAAATTCATGTATGAATTGCGAAGACAAACAATCGGTGACCCTGATTTTTTTTTTCTGTAATAATTATTTTGAAATTAACCGTTGTAGCTACGATGATTTTATAAACAAGCGTTATTCTCTAATATATGGTCCTGGGCATGACGGTAAACTGCATCCGGTAGGAAGGCTTCTGGAAGTTTGTGAGGAGCATGGAACCACCTCTTAGCTGCTGTTGTTCCCAGGTTCATCCTGACCCGGGGTGGTAGCAACTGTTAGGATCCCAGCTATGGACAAATAGTTAACCCCACCAAACTGGGATCAAAACACTATGAAAGTATAAAAATAGACCTTTATAGAAATATGTACATAAAAATGGATTTTTATTTTAAAAAATATACATTTTTGAAGGAAAAACATTACCAACAACACATTTTTGAAGGAAAAAAATACTAGAAATACGTTTTTGAAGACAAGACTAGAAGACATTTTTAGTTTTCTAAAATAATAAATAAATTCTTCATCAAAATCTGATAAAATCAACCTTCTCGCTGTCACCAAACATTAAAAAAATACCTTAAAACCCACCTTTTTGGCATTAAATAACCTACAGAGGTTGATATGCTTTTAAAAACTCAGACTTGTGTGTGTGCGTGTGTAAAGAGACAAAATGAATAAAGGCAAGAGGGAAAGCTATTCTTAGCCGACGCGTTTCGTCCTCTGAATGATTAATCAAGGCCAGTGCTTTGTATATAGCGTGTGTTTCGTCAAATATGACTGATAATGAATAGGTTGTTAGGTTGTTCAATTTTCTTGTATCCTTGCAAGTTTTCTCTTTTGAGGCCTGATTGTCTGGAGAAATTGTCCATAGTATTGATTTTTCCGAGCGCTTTCGGCTAATAATTGGCACATTTTCAATGGGAGAAGATTAATTTTTCACGGTAGGGATGATTTTTTTTTCTTTTTAGTAGATTTTTGCGTTATATATAAGAGAGGAAAAAATGTATAACAAACTAGATAAATGTTTAATACATTTTCTTTTCTCCGAAATCGTTCTTCATATTTAAATTTTATATATTGTTTTATAAATTAATTGAAACAACTGCTTTAGTTTATTTATTTATTTATTTATTTTTTTTTTATTATTATTTTTTCTTTCACCATACGGTCAGTTTTATACCCACTGGAGTGATAGGGTGTAATCGATTTTTATTTTTTCCTCAAATTATGACATTTACGGTTTTGCGCACTAATATTAATCTATTTTCGGGGCGTATGACGAAATTTGTTTGGCCTTGAAAAATATTGCTTTATCCGTGATTGCATCAGATTTTTATCACGCCCAGACACTATTTCCTCGACTGTCGATTAGTTCTCCCACGGCCATTGTCTGCGATGGACGATACTCCAAGGAAGCGTACGAAAATTGTAACGCTGCACGAACACATTGGCAAGCCTTACAGAGAGATCAGGGATATTGATAGTGTAAGTCTTTCAGCTGTCAGTCCTGCCACCAAAGTAAAGAAACAAACTGGATCTATCAGTCCAAAACGTAAAGGAAAATGCGGTCGGAAGAGAAAAACACGTCAAGTGGCAGCGTATACTTGATCAGGGAAAGTGTGAAAGATCCTAGACAGACATTATTCGTTCTGTTTAAATTAATTTACACAAGGATGTGTGTAATATATATATATATATATATATATATATATATATATATATACACTAGTAGTATAGCCCGGCGTTGCTCGGGTGTAATGAAAGCTTTAAAACTAATCTATGGTCTCTTTGGACGTTGGCACGAAAGACTAAAAAGCAATAGTTGTTTCCAGTTAAAGCGAAACCGTAGACTAAAAAAAAAAAAATGAATGGATGTAAGTCAAATTTTGATTTCCTGGTATCGATATCAAATTTTCTGCACTATTGTAAGAACTGCAACCTTGAAACTTCTGAATATCGTTTCTTATGTCTTTGTCTATGAGTGTATCAAATTTGATTAAAATCGGACCACTCCTTCTATAACCCGATTTTTTTGATTATCGATTTTCGATATTTTTCATGGGTACCTTGACACAAAACCTAGCTAAGAACACTCGCAGATGCTTATAGTAAAACTGTAAATTTTCAAGAAAATCGATTCAGCCGTTTCGGAGTCTATAGGTAACACACACACACACAGTTCCATTTATAAATAAGTTTAGATTAGATATATATAAAGGTTGAAAGAAAAGTTCTTTCCGAGTTTATCGTGTATATTACAAATAAGGTTACTGCAGCTTATAGGAATATTTAATCATTAATATAACATTCATTGATTCCTAGTACGTGGATCCATCTGTTTCCAAGTTAATAGAGGTCACATTTGGAAAATTATTTAGGTTTTAATCTAAAATATGAAATCAATTTATGTCCAACCTCTCCTTTTAATATCAACCTTAGGACATCCAAATGGTTCTGCAAACTCCTAATAATTGATAATCAGAAGGGACATGTTTAGGAGAATACGGAAGATGAAGTAATTTTTTACAGAGCTCCTCGAAGAGGATCATAAGTCAATCCTTCCGTGTGAGGACAGACATTATCGTGAAGAAGGGTTACCCGTTTTCTGTTGTATAAGGGCCTTTTATGTTCAAATCCGGTTTGAATCGACGAAGTTGTTGGCAGTAAAGATCAACGTTGATTGGTTATTGTCTAACCGCGCATAATAAATGATTTCTTGGATATCCCATCATACATTCAAAATTATCTTCTTTTGATTAAGTCATCCTCTTATAAATATTTATTGCATTTGCTACTCTTGAAACCGTATTTATTAACAAATGAAGACTTAAGTGTTTATTCATATAACCTTTATTGTTTAATGATATAAAAAAAATGGTTTTGCCATTGAAGGCAAAATGATTTCAAATTTAGCTTTGTACCGATGATATTGCAATCTCAATGACAGCAAAAGTCGCTAAAGTTTTAACAAAAAATCAGCTGAAAATGCAAAGAAATAGAAGAAATAAAAACAAAGAAAACCCAATCTGTGATTACAGACCAAGCACAAGCTCCATTGAATGTAAATATTTACAATGAACCTATTAAGCAAGGTACTGAATTTGTATATATGCGATGCAAATTCTCAGTAATTGCACTAAATTACAGATTCGGTCCAGAATGGGGAGAATTAAAAAAAAATTAATAAAACAAGATTATAATTGGAAAGAGTGTTGCTAAAGTAAAACTATTCGAAATATACATTCATCCAGTTCGTACGCATTGAATTGACTTCATCACAGGGAAAGAAAAAAAAATACATATAAGAAAAACCCCGAAACTTTCTAGAACTACATTATACAAGTAATTATTCTTATTTCACGTGCTGTGTCTCTTCGGGCCGTGAGTGATCATAGTTTTCTGCGAGTCACCATGCCATTTTTGGTACTTTTTAATTTTTTTCATAATCATAAATGGGTTACTCTTATATTTACAGATACTTTTTTTAATGAGAAACTTATTGCACCATCTTAGTTGCTAATGTTTTAACTGGAGGTGCTAATGCTCTTTGGAAAAGTATAAATCCATGACTTCTCCCCTCCCAGCTATGGGTAAATCGCAGAACAGACTGGGTTCTATAGATTTGGTTCACAATTAACATCCTACTGCGGGATAATCGGTTATTCACCTTATCGCTAAGAAAAAGTCTTGAGACTTGGTTAGCAATCTTCCTGGAAATGGTGTCTCACATATAGCTCTCTCCCCAACCCCTATGCCCGGCGATCTACATTTGTATCAGCCACCGAAAGAAGTCCACGACGACCGCTCATAGCACCAGGATCTGAGTATAGCTTGACCGTGTTGCGTGGGGGTGAGATTGGCGATAGATTTCTGACCAACGAAGGCTGATCAAAGGATGACGATGATGATAAATTCGAGGTTCATAGGTTGTTGTCTTTAGTTTAACGCATGCCGTGTTCATATCGAAGTAATTCCTGGTGGTTGATTCTATGTAGTTCATAGCGAGTCATATTTCACGGCGTCATTTCACTGACTCATCGTTGGTCACTAAAAAGTTGATGGTCGGTCAATTGTTCGCTATCTCTGTTCTACACTATTACTACAGTCGTGAGTTCAATCCACACTGGGAGCTTAATGCTTGGAGATATGTACAAAACTAAGCTAAGAGCTGCCATATGTTGTTAATTTTTAGGAAACTTTAGGTGTTTACATGTTAAATATAGCCTTGTACCAAACTTTTTTCTGAAAATCTATATTTTACTTCAAAGTTATTTAGACCCCTTACACCCCCAACGAGTCAAATAACTCAACCCATTACAGCCTTTAGAAATTTGTTCCTCTTCAGGATCACCTGTAGTTCTGAAATCTCTGAATGCCGTTAGATTATACAAACCGGGATGATTCATGAACATGTATTGAAAACGCACCTGCTGAGAAGAGACCTTCCTTCAGAAGCTCAAATAACCTCGAATACCGTCTTCAGTTCGGCTTTCGGTACTGGCGGTGATTTGTTCCCCAGTGGATACCGTCAAACTCCCCTCCTCATCTCTCATTCTGCAATATAGGCCATGATTCCAGCAGATGTTCACTAGTGACCTCTTCTCTTTAGGTGTGGGGCGCAGGGTTATCATGCCACCGTCTCTCTGACTGCGGCCCAAATGGATCTCCAGGTGGCTGTGGTAGAAGGAATGGTTGGGTGGGTGCTGGTTTGAACTTTTAAAATAACAAACTTTTAAAATAAAATGTAAACAAATTCACATTTTAAAATTCAGGCAGTTCCATTGGATATATATATATATATATATATATATATATATATATATATATGAAAGAGAGAGAGATAACTGTACTTTGACCCCGGTAGATGGAATATGTTCTCATTTAGGGAAGACTAATATTCATATATTCTTTGTTTAGTATTTCGTAAACCTCGTTTCAGATACTTTTTACTAAAACAAGTTAAAAAAAAATATATATTTAGCAAAAATAGTGTGACCGGGACATAGTGTGAAATCTATGAATGTTAATACAGTGTAACCCTGATATATAAGAGAGTTGTCGGGACCGGATAAAATCTTATATCCGGGGTTGGTCTGTTTTATATACATTACCCCTCTAATTTGCGACCAGTGAAAATCTCTCTTATATCCGGGTTTCTGTTATATCCGGGTTATACATATGTTCCTTGAATAGTGCCAGATTCATAAGTGATCGATATTATTGATTGTGTTCACCTAATAGGAATAAATTCGAAAAATTGTAATCTTTGCTAAATAAGAAGCGACGAGAAAATATCAGTCGACGTAAAATTGTCCGAATGAACATTTGCTGCTTAGATTCTTAACATTAATAAATTCAGAAAATTAATGGCAAGGTGTGAATATTTTTCATGTAACTCGTTTTTCCTCCTTTAGGACATCATTCAACTAAAGTGAGTTTTCCGTTGATGTGAATACACATGCACACGAACGAGTTAGTCAGTTAAGTGACATACGTGATACTTGCTTTGGCGATCATGTCCCAAAAGAGTGACTGGGCAGAAGGTTATCCCGCAATAGGTTGTCATTACTTTCTGCGGTAGACTGGTTGCCAGCTAAGGTTATAGAACTGAATCTGTTCTATTATTTAACCCATAACTGGAGAAAGAGACGGATTAATAAGTTTCCTAAGGGTATTTGTGCGTAAGTGAATGCAACGAATTCAACTGGAATTCGAACTCGGCTCCCCGATTTGTCGTTGCGAGTCGATATTCACCACAACGCACGAACGAAAAGGGACGCTAAAATTTGAATTTTTTTTTTTTTCGAAAATACGTGTTAGGTTATATTGTCTTGCCAATTTCATTTAGTTTATTTTAATTTAGAAAATCTGCCAAAAATAGGGAAACGTTTTAAAAATATAAGCACACATCTTTTTTTCTTTTTTTCTTTCTTTCTTTTTTTTTGCACTCCTATATATAAATCTAACCTAAACTTATTTATAAATGAAGCTTTGTGTGTGTGCGCGCGCGTGTGTGTGTGTGTGTCCGTGACCTATAGACTCCGAAACGGCTGAACCGATTTTCTTGAAAATTTACAGTTGTACTATAAGCGATCGCGAATGTTCTTAGCTAGGTTATAATCGAAAAAATCGGGATATAGAAGGAGTGGTCCGATTTTAATCAAATTTGATACACTCATAGACAAAGACGTAAGAAACGATATTCAGAAGTTTCACGGTTGCAGTTCTTACAGTAGTGCAAAAAATCGATAATATATATCCATATAAAAGGCAAGATGTTTGTGTGTGTGTCTGTTTATCTGCCTGCATGTCTGTATTTTTTTTCAGCCCTTTAGTTTTTGCTTCGGGTTTGGCTATAAGTAGGTATAATTGTAGTTCTTAGTCTCAGCCATGATACCAGTTACTCAGAGGACTTATTTAGCCTTCAAAATTCAGTTTACGACGAAGAAAACTTATTTGATATCGATACCAGGAAATCAAAATTTGACTTACATCTATTCATTTTTCTTTCAGTCTACGGTTTCGCTTTAACTGGAAACAACTATTTAGTCTTTCGTGCCAACGTCCAAAGAGTCTGAGCTCCAGAACCATGGATTAGTTTTAAAGCTTTCATTACGCCGTGCTATACTCCTAGTATATATATATATAGTGCGATGTATGAATTGGCGCGTTTTTCTTTTGTTTTTGTTTTTTTGTTTTTTTGTTTTTTTCTCGACTACACATTATAATAAAGTTAGTGGGGCACGTTCTCTGAGAAAATGAGCACCCTGACGCAATTCACTCCCCTAAAAATTTGGAGACGGTATGCTGTACTGCTTGTGATTCGCACCGGAAGTTCCAGTATGAACATTTCAGTGTTTAGCTTTCAATCTGAAGACAGTGCAGGGGATTTACAAACAGTCTGTTAGTCTATGTTAGGCCTCCATTCATCTTCCCTCAGGGCCTCGCACTCAGCACGGAGACCTATATCCTTGAGGAGGTAGTGCTATCCTTGATGAAGAGAATGGCTTCTGAAAACAGGACACTGCACCAAGCCACACGTGCAGCAGATTCCATTTATGTCTTTCAGACAATTTCTGCGGCTACACCACGTTTTACACCTGGCGACCTAACTCCCAGACTTCAATATATATATATATATATATATATATATACATACCTACATACACACACACACACACATATATATATAGGGCGCGATGGATAAATTGTCGTTTAAATTAATAAAAAAATTGAAATTTAATTTTAGCAGATATATTTACCTAAATTAGATTATCATGTATAATATATAGCTGATACGAGATTGCTCATTAAATGTGTGTGTATTAAATGTAAATGAATTTAACGCAAGGAAGGTCAGCTATGGAAATGTGAACTTAGCAAAATTATGTTGTGACGCTTTGAGTGAAAATGGCTTTTATGTCTGACTTGAGTTTTCTTGCGATATTCCGGTTTTAAACTGCATCGACTTGAACACTGATCGCTTGGGTTCCTAGTCACCGAGCTAGCCCTTTAACCGCTAAGTTTACTTTTATCTGGCAGTGCGTCACAAAAGTGCAAAATCCCGTGAGCATCAAACTTTTTTTGCTCTGTGAAACCAACTTAACAACCAACCCTCTACGGCAGACAGCCTCTCTATTTCATGTCAGTAGTTATTTCCCAAGAGAAATATAGATATATATATATATATATGCGTGTTTGTAAAAATAAAAATGCGTACGAGTCTTGTTATTGAGTCCATAGCTGAATGGAGAAGGGGTGAATTCATAAAACGTACGAGAAAGTGCGGTGTTTGTGTGACAATCTAAGAATTTAATGTCGTTTTCATTATTAGTATTATTGATGTAAATTCCCGAATACGGAAATGTATAATATTGTGGGGATTTTTGTGGTCCAATTATGGGTAGCTAATCAAAATCCCCGTCTTACGAACATTTCGCTTAATAATTTCAAAATAATTCAGCAGTCGTTGGTATCATGATTTTGGCGATTGCCTTAATCCGTTTCCGTTCTTTAATACTGTGGCGCTTTTTATCACGATCGCTTCTCGGCCTTTTGACTCAGGGAGGTTCAAATAATATTAAGCCCAAGCCCCAGATCCTACACCTTAGGCAGTACTTGTTCTTCGAGATGAAGCTGGATTTATTTCTCGACGCATGAG
This sequence comes from Ascarosepion bandense, assembly GCA_037127315.1. Lineage (NCBI taxonomy): Eukaryota > Metazoa > Mollusca > Cephalopoda > Sepiida > Sepiidae > Ascarosepion > Ascarosepion bandense. The sequence continues at coordinate 3,979,060 of JBBBDQ010000740.1, read as the reverse complement.
GTGTCCCCAAAAGGGGAAGTGCCGACGGAGTCTGGACAATGTTTCCAAGATATTGCCATTAAATTCACTTTAAACTAACATTGTGTCACATTTAATAGCGACATGTGCGCACTGTAAAATAGCTCACTTCCCAACCATTTAAATGGGATCAAAGTGTGGTATCTTCCCTCAAGTGGATAAGTTATCTTTCGTCTCTTAGTTCAGTTTCTGTCTGCGGACAGAACGCAACCGAAAATATTATTGAGATGTGCCCGGTTTCGGGAAAACTTCTGTCATTGCACTAAAAAGGGGGCTGGAAAATCATTTTAACCTATTCCAGATGCATGATGTTGTGTCACACCCTGCCAGACGGAGCTGCAGGAAAATACAATCGCTTGTCGGCCTAAGATCAAAGTGTAATATCTGTTCTCTGAAACTCACTGCCTGTTCTCCGGGCGGGAAGCAATGACTAGCTTTTGACAAGCATGACCAGCTAAGACCAGCTTTGTACCCAGTTACCGCATAAGCGGGGGCTGGGTAATCTTTGACCAACGGCTTGAGCGTATGCGCTCAGGTTTCCCACGTTAAAAACCGACCTTGTGTCACAACTGACTCCAGTGGGGGAGTAGAGTAAATATTAAGTGTGGTATCTGTTCTTATTAGCACAATTTAATCTCTCTCTCCTCTCCTCCTCCTCGATGTGGTGTAATGCTTAGCAAGATTGCCTCTCTAGACTTTATTACAACTGAGTAGTGAGTTCGATCCTTACTGGGTACCCCATACTTTCGGCCGTGTGCCACATCTAAGCAGCGCTTAAAATGATATGTCTTTCCCCTCTTTTTACGCGAACAAAACGGAATAGTCTATTGTTTATGAGGTATTAGCAGAACGTAACGGTTGTGCAAATTAAAGAATAGAGAAAACAAACATAATTATTATGGGATTATTAGGTTAGAGGTTTTAAACTTTATATAATAAATTAAAAAATTAAGGTATTATAATCTTTAAGTGCTTTTATTAGTTATACATTTAATCGCTTTTTCATTTTATTTATAGTTAAGGAGCATCTGGTTAGAATACATTGATAAAGTTTTTATTTTTGTTTATGCCAGGGTAATTATGTGTATTTATCACCTGGTATTGTCAATCTCTGAGAAACTATTCTACACAACATGACGACACTAGTTTACGATACACGTATACATAAATTTGAAATGTACTACCAAAAATACTAACATTCCTGACAACGAGGCGATTAAAAGTATTGGAACAAATTAGAAAAAAATATTGGATAGTTTATTCACAATTTTAATTTGGGTGTAAAAAAAAATATATATAATTTTATAGTGATGTTCATCCTATACAAGGCCCGGGAGCCAATCGAGGTAGGGGGTTTCAAAGTAAGAGGCACAGTTTATGCGGATATGTGGGCAAGATAACGCTTAACTGTAGACTTGAACAGGTTAAGGTTGTAGGGATCAAGAAAACATCCTCTTGAAATTATTAAATCGTTCATACTGTTGTTCTCATTTTCGGCCGTTGTACGCTTCGGCCATTTTCAGGTGATTGGGATTTTAAATTGAACCCTTTATTTCGTTCACTCGGGTAGAATGTTCTCGTTCCATGCGTCATTCTACTTCATGATGACTTAGAGAGTCGAATTAAATGGTGATAACTAAGTTTTTTGTTCACCACTGCTGTAGCCAACTCAAGTCACTAGATTCAACCAACGCATTCATCTCACGGGAACTTTCCGGACAACATAATAGTTCGTCTGAGCACTTTCCATGGAAACCGCTTGCAACGTTCATCTGTGAGAAAGAGGTTGTAAGACTGAAAATATTTTGTCACCCACAAGGACGCATACGAATATGGAGAAAAAAATGACAAAATATGGAACACGAAGTCTTTTTAGATTGTGCTTAATAAAACTTGCTGAAGGTTATCGAGGCAACCTAGCAGGAATGTATATAAATTGTAATGTTTAGTCCTTTGATCAGTTTTTGTAGGTCAGTCAGTCACTTAAGTGCTATACGTGATACACGCTTGGGCGATCATGTCTCGAAAGAGACATGACTGACTGGGCATATGATTATCCCGCAGTATGTTGCCATTGCTTTCTGCGGTAGATTGGTTGCCAGCCAAGGCTATGGAACCCAATCTGTCCTGTTATTTAACCCATAACTGGAGGGAAGAAACGGATTAGTACCTTTTCGAAGGGTATTTGCGCGTCAGTGAATGCAATGAATTTCGGGTCTCCGATTTGTCGTTCCGAGCCAATATCCACTGCACCACAACGCACATCCGTTTTTGTAGGTAGGTGGTTAAAGAAATCTCTTGTATCCAGCGATATTTTTACTATATCCTCCTCCTCGCTAGTGGGTATACTAGAGAAATATATATTGAGGCACTTCAATATATGTGTAGCTTTAATTGATTCATTTTCTACAGTTTATCAACACTTTGTAGGTTATTTGAAGGCAGAAAATACTTTTGGATTTTAGGATTATTTTGCTGTTTTTTCTTTTCTTTTTTTAATAATATTTTAAAGATACAAGTTTTACTTATTTACTCATAACAGAGGAGAAGAGATGAATTCAAAGAATATTTGCGCGTAAATAAATATAACGAACCCAACGGAAATTTGCATTTGTCTATCAAATGAACAATTTTCCATTACAACACCCTCACATCCTAAGCAGTACATTACTCATGTAGTTAGGTTCCTCGTCTCGGGTTTTTTTCTCTTTCAACTAGTACTTTAACTAATGTTCAAGTGCTTAGTTCGTTTCTTTTTTTATTTCCATTTTTTTTCCCTCCGCGTTTATACTTGGTGGGTTATTCGAGACGTATCAAAGACAAATTTACAGTTTTATATATATATATTTATATATATATTGATTTTCGGCACTATTGTAAGAACTGCAACCTTGAAACTTCTGAATATCGTTTCTTATGTCTTTGTCTATGAGTGTATCAAATTTGATTAAAATCGAACCACTCCTTCTATAACCCGATTTTTTCGATTTTCGATATCTATCGAGGATACCTCGGCACAAAACCTAGCTAAGAACACTTGCAGACGCTTATAGTACAACTGTGTAAATTTTCAAGAAAATCGGTTCAGCCGTTTCGAAGTCTATAGGTAACGGACACACACACGCACACAGTTCCATTTATAATTAATTTTAGATTAGATATATATAATTTATTAGTTTAAAACTTTATATGGATACTCATATTTGAGTAGATATTCCGTTTTTTTTTTGTTTTTTTTTTATTAAACAGTATTTTTATTTACATTTGTCGGTTTGAATAATTGAAAAATCTTGTTAGAAAAATACCGAGGGACGCGTATTTTTCTAATAGGATTTCTTGAATATTCACTCCAGTAGAAGTAAATAAATAAGAATCCTGTTTAATAATAAAAACAGAGCATCTACTCACATATGAATATCTGTTAAAAATAACATTTAAACAAATAAATTATATTTAATACAAGTAAAAGTTTTGTCACTTAGCTGATTGATGTTACTTTCAGCATTTCGACTCTAGTTTCGTAGAGGGATAATCCAGGAATCACTCCGTCTACTCGTCAGTAATTGACTGATTATACTTCTCGATTTTTCATAGTGTGTGGGTGTGGGGGGTAGCGTTTGCGTGCATGTTCCTGTATGCAATTTATTTGCCTTTTTCCTAATTTTTTTTTTAAATTTTCACTCCTTAACATTTTTCTCATATTTTTTCAATAGTTGCCATGTTGACATTTTTTTAAATCGTTTCACCTCAAGCTAAACGGTACTGCCACTGATGCGCAGGGGGCTACATAAGAGTAAAAGATTAGACAGGAGTAGAGTGAAGAGAAAGACGGACCAGTTACAGGAGGTGTCAGAGAAAGGACAAGAGAAGGATGGGAATGCAGGTGTGAAGGCAGTTGCGACGGTAGAGAGAAAAGAAAAGATCTACGGGGTGATGTAGAAAGAACTGGAGTCAAATGGATAAGAGATGGATATTGACATTGCATTTAAATTCCTAGAAGTTATAGCCGTCAGGAAAGCAAGTACACAGAATGGAGTTCCACAGGCGGGAAGTGCGAGAAAAGAAGCTGTTGGAGTAGAATTGTCGGCTGCATTTGGTTCATCTAACTGTAAATGGGTGGGACCTCCTTGCCAATCTGGTTTCACGAGTAAACTCCTGTGGCAGAAGCACCAGTGACTTAAGTTCGTCGGAGCAGAAGCCATGAAAATATTTATAGAACAGACAGAGGGAAACCACATCCCGCTGGTGAGAAAGTGGCTGGAGTCGAGCCACCAAGTCGGTACCTATCACATTACAGATTCTTCTTTGAAGCCTGTCAAGAACACTGAAATGAACAGCAGGAACGCCTGATCATATATGACAGCAGTATTGTATGCACGGACGGATGGTTGATTTGTATATGTGCAAGATGGATTCCCAGTTTTATATATATATATATATATATATATATATATATGAGAGAGAGTTAAAGTAATTTAGTATTCTCCGTATGGTGAACGACGGCTAAGTTGCAGGGATTATGGTCTTTCTTTGGGGTGATATCTTTAAGTGGTATTACATGCGTAAAATTATTCTGTTATTTTTGGTTTGAATACCACCATAACGATATATTTATGGCTTGGAACGCGTACATAAACATAATATAAATTAGATTATGTCATATTGATTTTTTGGCATAAAGATATTTGACCTTGAACTCGCAAAATGTAAGTATATTCTACTTACGTTCATTCGAAAACAAATGATCACAGCCTCAATTGTTTTTTCTCACTAACGGATTTCTTTTTAATCGATAAACTTCATGCTAATTGAAAATGTTATTCAACGAAGGGCTCTCTACTAATCTGTCACAATTTTCCCCGAAGTGTGTACCGAACTTTGTACCTTAGGGATCATGTTTTCAAGACCAGATTGCTAGGCGAGATGAGCTTGCAATGATAATTGTTATTTCTCCCTAAACTAGTCTCAATTAATAAAAGAACTGAGTGCCTAACAGCAAAAGCAAGCCTCTTATAACTATTCATTTTAAAATTGCTTTGGCTCTGAAGTGCGCTTAATAATTTTTTAAGCCCTTCATATCGCTTATTATTTGTAGTTATTTCTTAATACTTCTCTAATAAATAAAATAAATATAGACATATTCTGTTTAAATTACTAGTACATTAGCTAAGTTTCTTGAAATCCGAGTCGACGTCGAGAAAACAGATGTTGGAATCAACGGAAAGCCCCATAATTTATTTGGTCAAGCGGCATGTAATACACACAATGCCTCTCTGCGTGTGAGTAATATTCTACTAATGATTTGAATCTGTATAAAACATATAAACAAATGATAAGAGATTAGAGCTCTTACTGTACATAAGTGCATTTAATGTAGAGATTAGGTTTAACAAAATAATCATTTCTATCACATGATATAAAACATAGTTAATGTGTTCTTAATGAAAATAATGGCAAAATATGATTTTCATCAATCAAATTGATATCATAGTCTGTATGTACGAGATAGCCGTTACCCACCCAGGAAATGGGATAGGCGGACACAGTTTGAATACGACTGTTAATTTAGAGGTAAAAAGGCACGAGCCCGCTTCTCCCTGTGTATCTCTTTATTTCACATAGATATCTTGTCGCTGGTAGCTTACGTTAGTTGATGGAGGAAAAAATAGTTCACTGACTACTCGAAAAAAATGTTTTCAATAACTACCTTACCTATCACATAGGAACAAGAAAAAAGCTGCTGCAATCATTAGCAACCTTAACAGCAAACAAGCGAAGCATGACTATTAATATTACTTCCTTTTCCACAGTCTTTTTTATCAAGGCTTTTCAGTTGCAGTAATCTTGTTAATTTCACTCTAAGGTGTTGACGGTTACCATAGCAGGATATGACAACACAACTATGAAATTCAAGTTTAGGGATCACTCACCGTCAGTGATTGGAGAAATTTTGTGTATAGCAAATGAAGTCACATCCAGAGTGATAAAGGTTAAATGAACGAGGGAGTACTAAAAAGTACTCTCCCGACTCTCTTTCCAAATATCTAACGCAATGACCAAACATTTTTAACATTTTTCGTAAGAATCTTTCTCGGTTATTTATCTTATTTGCATGCCGACAATTGTCCGCGTGTTTTTTTTTTGTTATCATCATAATGTTTCGTGAGTTGTATTCTCCTGCCTTCATCAGATGAATATCGATTTGGATTATCAACAAATAATTTTTTCTTTTAATCATATCACCCCGAGCAAGGCGGTAACGCCACTGATGCGCAGGAGGCTACGTAAGAGTGAAAAGATTGGAAAAGAGAAAGCCGGAAACCACATCCTAAACAGGAAACAAGGGATGAGCCTCTTCATCTGTTCAATAGACGTGGGTGGAGTGTGAACCGGGCAATAGTGTCAAATAGAATTGTTTTTATTTAATCATGGGGTGAGAGGCGAGCGTTCTCGATTTCCTTCCCATGTTTAAGGATATCTGGTCTAGTTCATATTGTAAGTGGTACTCAATTATTATTTGTTTTGTATCTACTGTGTCCAAGTACGTGTTCTGAGATTGGGGTCCGAATTACAATATAACCAAATTATTCTGGGTTTCAACTAATAACGTCATAGCCTCACAAACTTACACACACACACACACACACACACACACACACACACACACACATATATATATATATATATATTTCTTCATTTGTAAACGAGTTATTACGCGACCTAAGTTTCTATGCAAACTTATCACTATACTCATTTCGAAAAACCATCCGCGTATATACGCGGAAGGAAAAAATGGTTTTAAAAACGAAAGAGCTAAGCACATGAACATCAGCCAAAGCGATTTGGATCTAGCCAGTACGTAGCCCCAAAAAAAAAAAAAACAACAACCCGAGACGAGCAATCAACAACAAAAAATAACAGGGCCAACCTTCCCTGATGATCCGTTTAGGTGAAACCTTGGTAGGTTTGTTGGTTTACTAGGTTAATTTACTTATATAATACATACTGGACAATATCTTCATAGATGAAGAAGAGACTTAAGGTAACAGAAACGAGTTTCTATAGAAGGATACCGAGAATTCCATAGCTTGAACATGTGCGTAGCGGGAAAGTTTAAGAGAAAATGGAAAATAAGAAGAACCTTAGAATCAGAAAAAGACAGTTTAATTTTTTAGGGCGCAAAATTAGCAAAGATGTCTTAGGGAATCTAACACTCACATAAAAGTAGCGAATAACCTTCCAAATGAGTTTTCGTAAATGCTCGTCAGAGCAGAAATTAAAAGGTATAATAAAAATATAGTTATAACTAAGAACTAACAAACCGGACCGGAAGTAATGGAAAGCCATGATCGGCAACACCCTAAAGGGATACAAAGAATAATTAAAATAACAGTGTGATTAGGTGTTTCCTTATAAGGAAACTTTCGGCATTCATTGACCGAACATTTTTATAAAACTTTTCGTTTGAAACAAGTTTTCAGAAAAATACGTACCTTAAGTCCACTAACTGTAACTGCTCTTTCAACTATGGAGTGGTGGTGGGGGGGGTCCTTCCTAACCTTTTGTTTAAAGAACGCCAACATCTTGATTATGTCATTATTTTCTTTTTGAGTTACATGTGCTATCCATTTTAGTTATTGCTGCTGTTGAAAGTGACGTTCAAATGCTGTGGTTTATCTTTTTTACTGTAGTTCTTTATTTGTGATTTTTACGAGGTTGAAAATTCATTTAAAGGGCCAAAGAGTACAAAGTAAATAAACGGGGTGGTTTTAATAAACTTGGAGGGTGGGAAAATTTGCTCAATAAATAAATACCCTTTTTCCCGAAGGAGTAAGGTCAGTAATGTTATAAGCATTGAATATGGCTTGGGTAATTTGTGAGTTTTTTTGTTGTTTTTTTTCCAGTAAACTAAAATTATACTAATGCATTTCTATATCATAGTGTATATAAGAGTTGAGAAGCAACCTAGAGGCTAAAAAACGAACTGGTACGAGTGACAGCTCAATTAAGATGACAATTTAAGACAGGAAGGGATGATTTTGTTAAGTTAAAAATGTCGGATTATCCTGCATTAAAAATCATCATTGAAAACGCCACTTGAACAATGGCTGGTAGGCTGATGGGAAACACGCAACTATCTTGATAGGCCCAAAAATGACCTGCTGTGCAATTTGAAGTTATTTGATTCAATGAAAATATTTCTGTATATTTGTGTATATGACCACCCATAAGAAGAGTAGCATTTTCAAGAATTACTGAGACGTCTCTTTGTAAAAATACGAAGACGAGCGGTTGCCAATACATACAAGAAGTTCAAAGTTTGGATCCGTTTGGTTTAGAAGCTAAGTTTAACATCTTAAAACAACTAGTAGTGTTTTTCGTAGGCCACGTGAGAAGGAGTGAGTCAGTAAGAGAGCATTTCAGATGAAAAGTAAATGTTCACTTCAAACAGCTCCCCAGAGCGCAGGGATTTATCTCATTCTCTTCTTAAATATTACTTCGGACTAAAAATAAAAATAAAACTTCCGCCAAGGAAGATGGGTAACAGAGTACAAATATTTGTGCAATTCTGGTTTGGAGGAGGGGGAGGAGAATTGTTATTATGATAATAATATTAATAATAATAATAATAATTACTATTATTCGTTTATTTTATTTATTTTTTTAATTTATTTTTATTTGTATGGTGTACATCACTGAGAATCAAGTGTCAGAAATCTCACCTCCAAATTCCAGCCTGGATAGTATTGATTCTTGCTTAGATTTACAGTTCTCAAAGCTATTTTTGTTTGGCTCGTTGGAACCATTCCCAAAAAATGATAGGAACAACTGTTTCACAGTTTTTAATTTTTTTCTATTTGTCCCTCTCGCGATATATATATATATATATATATATATATATATATATATTAAATCCAAAAGGATGATCAGATAGGTAAATGCCAAAAACCCGATCCTAATTATATAATGTCATTAATATTGAAATTGATCAAGGTAGAGGGCTCGATGCAAATATTATATTCTATTTACAGAGCCAAATGTCTCCTAACATGAGACGTAGGTATTTGTCTGCTTTCCCCTTTTTTAATTCCTTAAATTCAAAAATTGTTAAACTCACCCCATTTTATTTTCCTGTGTATGGACTTGTTTTTTTTTTTTGTTTTTTTGTTTTTTTAACTTCTACCGGTATAAAATTTTTTAACACATTTGGATTTGAGTAAAGGAAATTTTCGTTTCGCCGTTGCTGATTTAAATATAAAAATTTTTGTTTTATTATATATATATATATATATATATATATATATATATATATACATATATATATATATATATATTATATACCCATTTAAAAATACAATTGTATTTTTTTTGTAAAAAAAGAGGCCATAAAAAACATCTTAGCTACAACTGAAAAATTTTAAATTTTAAAATAATTATTTCTAACAACGCGTTCACGCGTGTTTTTAAAAACCATAATCAAAACGATCCCAGTTACTTTAAGATTATCTTCGCAGCGCCCCCCCCCCCCCATCTCCCCGGAAATGATTTCGTAGATCAAAACTACTTTGGTTAACAAAAAATATTTCAACTTTACACCAAGAAGCTTATTAGAGAACTAGAAAATATTATTATAGAGATAAGCAGACGTAATATGTCTATATTATTCAATAAAACATGCTTATATATTTCAATCTTATCCTGTGATTCAATATCTTACCCATTTTTTCCTCGTTCTTATAACTGCTTTTTCACGCACATGCGCATGATGATCTCTCGAGATATATATTTTTATTTTTTTTTACTTTTTAATGCCATGTCGTTTCTGAACATTGAATATGGTGGCGATTTACAGCTTTCTTTTATTATCTTGGAAAAGTGGTGGAGTGGTTTACCGTTACCGTCCCCAGTTTTGAATTCAGAGGTTATCCTTCTTTAAGACTGTCACGCAATTCCAGAGAGCCCAGTCTGCCTATATATTTAACTTATAGCTAGAAAGAAAAGATGTGCTCCTATCTTTCCAGAGAGTATTAAAGCTAAAAGGAACAACTTGAGTATTAAACTTTCCGCTTTGCTAACAGTTACATTGCCCGCACATGCTCTTTTTTTACATTGTTACAAACAAAAGAAGAGCGGCACTCTGGAAAATGACGTCTGACATGAAAGTACGTACGAACCACTAATGTCACTGAATTATTCTGTGCAGAAAAAAAGATGCATCCATGAACGCTTGCTAGCCGTTTAAGGAAAACAAAAGTGGAACGTGAGTTCAGTAGGGAAGTATATATATGTTTCCACATTAACGACTGTGTGTGTGTGTGTGTGTGTGTGTGTGTGTGTGTGTGTGTGTGTGACAATGTACACATTTCGGGTCGCCCTGCACAGTTGTCAACTCATGAGATGAAGACTCTTTGTTCATCGCTTGCGAAACACACGAGCAGTGGTGGAAACTATGTAGAAAAAATAATATTTTGCAGCTGAAGACTTGCTGTATCCCACAGGCTTACGGCCAGATTACGTAGAAGCGCTCACTAAAGTTAAGCAACACCGAGCCTAGTCATATTTAGTTTGGGTGTGCGAGTGGTGTAATAGAAAATAACTTGGAGAATTGTTAATCAGAAAGCCGAATTCTACTTGGTTTTCGTTATATGTACTCGCAAATGATATTTGGAAACATGAATCTACTACTTCTCCTCCTGCTATGGGTTAATTAGTAAGAATTAGCAAGACGTGTATCATTAACCATTATTACTTTTAAAAAAAATTCTTACACTGTAAATAATAAAAGGTTCTTATTTGCCCTTAGATGGTAAATATTATTCAGGATAATCTTATGCATTAATAATTAAGCTATGACTCAGTGTATAAATAAACATTCATCGTAGTATATTGAGTGTATAATATAATGAGACTGAAATCTTTACCAAATTGGCACTTGAATTATGTTTATTAAGAGCTAACTTTGATTTTTATCTTTTATAAATGCTGTCATGGCGATGAAAAACTAGTCTATTTTCAACAGATCAAATAAAACATAAAATAGTATACGTTGATTTTCAAGGCATTTGCTTTTTGAACTCCATAATACCCCATTTTCAATTATACCGTAAGAAGTTTGGCTTAGTGTTTAATTTAAATTGTTTATATACAGTTTATCAGTCAGTTAAGTGCCTTTCGAGACATGACTGACTGGGCAGAAGATTATCCCGCAGTTGGTTGCCATTGCTTTCTGTGGTAGGCTGGTTACCGACCAAGGATATAGAACTCAATCTGTCCCATTATTTAGCCCATAACTGGGAGGAAGAGACGGATTAATACCTTTCCCAAGGGTATTTGCGCGTAAGTGAATGCAAGGAATTCAACTGGAATTCGAACACGGCTCTCCGATTTCTCGTTCCGAGCCGACATCCACTGCGCCACAACGCACGAGTTTATACATGCCATAAAAAATAACAGCGCAAAGGGATGTAAGACGAGGCTGTGTCTTCTCATCAGAGTTATTCAAACCATACAGTGAGATTTTGAGAGAATTAGGGGTCATCCCAGGATTCCTTATAAGCGGCCACAATCTTAACATAATTAGATGTGCTGATGATATTTCGGATTGCAGACACAGAAAGGAAACTACAGGTTCACCTATAGAATGTACTGAACGAAAACTAGAAGGAAGGACGAAACATCAATTGCAAGAACATAGAATGCATGATTGTCAGCAAAAATGCAAATCACGAACATGAGACGCGAAAATCAAGCAAACACAAAAATGAAAATCTTTAAGTGTTTTAACGGAGGACAGATAATACGACGCCGTAACCCAAAGGCACAAAGATGTTTTCCAACAGCTAAACAAACTATTAAGAAACAAGATTTTCTTGAAAACAAACGAAATATTAGTGAACTGTTATATAATTTCAGTCCTCCTATATGGCTCTGAATGCTGGGTAATCTCACAGCAGAAGTGACGTTCTACAGAAGGATGCTGAGAAACCGGTAGACTGAACATGTGAGCAGCGAGGAAGTTTTAAGGAGTATTGAAACAAAAAATATACTCACAATCAGAAAAAATACAGCTGAAATTTCTAGAACACATACTGAGGAAAGAAGGACTTGAAAGATTTGACACTCACAAGACGTATTCAAGGCAAGAGGGACAAAGGTAAATAGCGAGCTTGTGTAAACGGTTGGCAGAACAATATTTAAGAAAGGCAGCAAAAAGGCAAAATTACTAAGAGTTACAAAGGACAGGAAATTGTGAAAAGCCATGATCGCCTACTTCCTGACGAAATATGGCGTGTAGAATAAGTATTATCAAGATGAGTTCAAATTCTGCCTGAATCTATTCTGTTTAGTTTCACATTAATGCCATTATCCACAAATATGGGTTAAATAGCAGGTTAGACAGGGCCTTGAGTGGCAGCCACTCTTAGAACTATTATTTCAAAAATCGTGAAAAAAAAAAAAAAATCCGTGTAAAACATTCCTGTAACTTTCCCAAGAAACGGCTCCATTAGCTCTCCCAAGAAGGCATGATAATTCAGATTAGTAGAGTGGTTTTCTACTCACGTTTTGAATTTACAGTAATCCTTCTCTCAAGCCAAGTCTGTCTTACTATTGAACCAAAAGCTGAGAAAGAGCATAAAGATGGATTTATTCCTTTCCCGAGGGCATTAGTGTGACGTGAACGCAAAGCAACTCTCGCCTTGATTATTCAACTTTATTCTCTGATAAGAGTTACGTTACCAACTCACCTCCGAAATTAATGCTTCTTGTTTTATTATGTTGGCCCACGCCATTAGATGCAGATGTTGGTGTTATGGCAGTAGCGTTTGAACCTTCTCACCAATAACCCATATTTATTTATTTATTTGTTACCTTGTTGCAAAAAGCAGCTGAAAGGAACCTCTGGAGAATCATAATCACTTCCAAACTGATGTGTCATGACATTTAATAATTAGCTTCTCACGGGGGAATTTTTAATTATGTATATTTTATATTTATACGTAGTCATCTGGGTGGATCAGTTTATAACTTAAGAACAATTGAAAAACGATCCCCTGAAGAATCAAATAAGTACTCGCTTACTCACTCCATCAAAAGTGGCAACATATATTGTTAAGTGTTTACTGTTATTAGCATTACACATGTGAAGCTTTAAACATATTTTCTCTTGCAGTTAGTACTATTATTATTTTTATTATTGTTATTGTTGTTGTACACTTTTTCACCATCTGGTTTATAAAGATTTTGGAACAGTCCGTTATTGTCAAGAAATGCATTACCATCTGGTGTCTCCAGTGCAAGGGAAATAACTCCATTTATCGCCCTTGAACTGGAGATTTAGTTACATTACCATACAAATACACTTAGCAAATTAAGCAGTTAGAAGACCGTATAATATGCAATATATATATTTATCCACGTGTGTGTATATATATATATATATATATATATATATATATATATATATACACACACACACAGATACATACACACAGTACGATGGGTAAATTGTCGCCATTTTATATTTTGATTTTGTCGACTGCACACTATACTAGTGTCAGTTGGGCATCGTCTGCGAGAGGAAAAAAACTTTTTGATGCGATTCATTTCGCCAAAAATTTAGAAACGGCATGATGTACTGCTTGGCACTCGCGCCGGAAGTTCCAGTACGAACATTTCAGTGTTTGGGTGCCAATTTGAGAACAGTGCAGAGGAACTGGAAAGAGTAGGATGAGTCTCATTGTGACTACGAAGTTATGACAGCTCAAAAAAACTCACTCTGATTGTTCTGAAAATAAAAAAAAATCCCGAATGAGCTTAAGACAATATTTATGACAGCCTTCACCAACTTAAACAAAGAAACCGTCCAGATAAGTTGCAGGTGATTTCGAAGTAGCCTAGAAGCCGTAGTTGTAACCAAAGAAGATTTTATTGAATAAATTTACTCTATATCTTTCTGATATAGTTTTGTGTAATTTTGATAAATATATCTGTTAAAATTAGATGTTTATTTTTTTCATTTTGCGTAATTTATATAATTCATACATCTCACCATGTATAGTTAGATAGATATACACAGAGCCACGGGCACACGCATAGATAGATAGATAGACAGACATACACACACTATATATATGATTAATGTGGAGAAGTTTGTCAATTAACTGAGCAAAGTTAAATTTCGTGAAGACATCCTTATCAGGATGTCCTCACTCTTCAGCTTTTCTTTTCTTCTGCTGTTGTGTCCCGGTTTTATTTTTATTTATTTGAAGCTTAGTGTAATTTCATATTTTTGTATGTGAGTGGTTCTACTGGTTTTGTTATTGTTATTGTTTTAGTGCGTCAGAATTAATCACTCTATCCCAAAATGAATTCTGTGAACCCACGAACACTGAACACTGTATCTTTTATAAATCACATAGAATTAGGGTTGCCTGATTTTCTTTCACATTCTCAGTGTTGAAAGTGCAGTGAAATTAACCTCTTTTTTTAATCATTTCACCCCAAGTAAGACATTCCACTGCCACTATTACGTATGGGGTTATATAGGGGAAGGTAAAGAGAAAGAGTGGTTAGATATAGGAAATGTCAGAAGGAGGGTGATAGATGGGTAAGGATACAGAGGCTGAGAGTTGGGTAGATGGGAAGAGTGTCTGAAAGAATGGATGCGAGTTAGTGTGTTAGGTATCTATTGACCTTACATTTAAACTCCTGTAGATTGTAGCCGTCGGGGAAGCAATCATGTGGAAGGGAATTCCACATGCGGGAAGTGCGAGAAAAGAAGCTGTTGGAGTAGAAATTGCGGTTACATTTTATCGGTTTCACTGTAAAAGGGTGGGACCTAGTTGCTAATTTAGTATCTCGTGCAAATTCGTACATAGAGGGCACCAATGATCTAAGTTCATCGGAGCAGAAGCCGTGAAAGTATTTATAGAAGAGACACAAAGCGTCTCATGTTGTTTACGGATTTTAAGCAAGACATAGATACGTTTTTGGAAATGAAGCCTTATGTCGTCAAATAAGACCTTCTTTCGTAAAGCTTTTACACTGAAAATTTTGACACGGCTATATAGATATGTGAATTGAATTAGTTTTTAAAATCTGTTTATTAAATAGAATACGTTTTTGATTTACTGTTCAAATAACATTTTTTAATCAACAGGTGAAGCGGCTCATCCCTTGATTCCTGTTTAGGATGTGGTTTCCAGTTTTTCTCTTTTCCAATATTTTCACTCTTTTTTGTAATTTTTATTTTATTTTTTTGCAATTGGAGTAGATAGACTAAACTATCGCCCGGTTCACACCCCACCTACGTTTATTGAACAGGTGAAGAGGCTCATCCCTTATTTCCTGTTTAGGATGTGGTTTCCGGTTTTCTCTTTTCCGATCTTTTCACTCTTACGTAGCTTCCTGCGCATCAGTGGCGTTTTCGCCTTGCTTGGAGTGATATGATAAAAAAAAAAATCAATATGAATGGCTTTTTAAACGCATTTTTAATACTGATATTTGACAGCCTATCCTCAAAAGAAGTTTAAAGCTATGAATCTAAAATTCGGTGGGAGTTTTTATATTATTAAGTTCCAACGATCTAGATCTGTAGGTTCTGGGTATGAGAGTAAACTGCATCCGGCAGCAAGGTCTCTTATTGGGAGGTTGTGAGGTGCATAGAACCACCTCTTAATTGCTGTTGTTCCCAGGTACACCCTGACACGGAGTAGTAGCACCTGTTTGGGCTCCAGCTATAGGCAAATAGTAAACCCCCAAACTGGGATCAAAACACTATGAAAGATTGTTAAAGAAATATATGAATAAAAATAGTCTTTCATAGAAATATATACATTTTTGAAAGACAAATATTACCAACAATACTTTTCTGAAGGAAAAAAAATATTACCATAACAAATTTTTGAAGAAAAGAATATTACCATCACACATTTTTGAAGAAAGAATGTTACCATAACACATTTTTTGAAGAAGAAAAGAATATTACCATAACACATTTTTGAAGAAGAAAAGAATATGCGCTTCATAACACATTTTAAAAGAAGGAAAAAAATATTGAGAATACATTTTTGAAGAAGAAAAAAATATTACTATAACACATTTGAAGAAGAAAAAATATTACCATAACACATTTTTGAAGAAGAAAAAAATATTACCATAACACATTTTTGAAGAAGAAAAAATATTACCATAACACATTTTTGAAGAAGAAAAATATTACCATAACACATTTGAAGAAGAAAAAGAACATTACCATAACACATTTTTGAAGAAGAAAAGAATATTACCATAACACATTTTTGAAGAAGAAAAGAATATTACCATAACACATTTTTGAAGAAGGAAAAAATATTACCATAACACATTTTTGAAGAAGAAAAAAATATTACCATAACACATTATTTTTGAAGGAGAAGAAAAAAATATTACCATAACACATTTTTGAAGAAGAAAAATATTACCATAATTACTTTTTGAAGAAGAAAAAATATTACCATAACACATTTTTGAAGAAGAAAAATATTACCATAACACATTTTTGAAGAAGAAAAAAATATCATAACACATTTTTGAAGAAAAAAAAATGCTTTACCATAACACATTTTGAAGAAGAAAAAATATTACTGACAACACATTTTTGAAGAAGAAAAAATATTACCATAACACATTTTTTGAAGTAGAAAATATTTAATGCATAACACATTTTTGAAGAAGAAAAAAATATTACCATAACACATTTTTAAGAAGAAAAATATTACCATAACACATTTTTAAGAAGAAAAAAATATTAATGTACATAACACATTTTTTGAAGAAGAAAAAAACATTACCATAACACATTTTTGAAGAAGAAAAAATATTACAACACATTTTTGAAGAAGAAAAACATTACCATAATAGCATTTTTGAAGAAGAAAAATATTACCATAACATACTTTGAAGAAGAAAATATTACTGCTAACACATTTTTGAAGAAGAAAAAATATTACCATAACACATTTTTGAAGAAGAAAAAAATATTACCATAACATATTTTTGAAGAAGAAAAAATATTACCATAACACATTTTTGAAGAAGAAAAAAATATTACCATAACACATTTTTGAAGAAGAAAAAAATATTACCATAACACATTTTTAAAGAAAAATATTACCATAACACATTTTTGAAGGTAAGAAAAGAATATTAACATAACACATTTTTGAAGAAGAAAAGAATATTACCATAACACATTTTTGAAGAAGAAAAGAATATTACCATAACACATTTTTGAAGAAGAAAAGAATATTACCATAACACATTTTTGAAGAAGAAAAGAATATTACCATAACACATTTTTTAAGAAAAAAAGAATATTACCATAACACATTTTTGAAGAAAAAAAGAATATTACCATAACACATTTTTGAAGAAAAAAAGAATATTACCATAACACATTTTTGAAGAAAAAGAATATTACCATAACACATTTTTTGAAGAAAAAAAGAATATTACCATAACACATTTTTGAAGAAAAAAAGAATATTACCATAACACATTTCTAAAGAAAAAAAGATGATACTACAACATTTTGAAGAAAAAAGAATATTACCATAACACATTTTTGAAGAAAAAAAGAATATTATCACAACACATTTTTGAAGAAAAGAATATTACCATAACACATTTTTGAAGAAAAAAGAATATTAACAATACATTTTTTTGAAGCAAAAAAGAATATTACCATAACACATTTTTGAAGAAGAAAAAATTATTGCCATAATACATTTTTGAAGTTGAAGAAAAAATTATTGCCATAATACATTTTTGAAGGAAAAAAACATTACCAGCAATACGTTTTTGAATACATTTTTTAGTCTTCTAAAATAAAAAAAAAAACAAGTCTTTCATTAAAATCTGACTAAATCAACCTTCTCACTATAACTGAACATTGAAAAAAAAAAAAAACAACTTAATATCCTACCTTTTTGTTTAATGGCATATCAATCTCTGTTGATATGCCGTTAAACAAAACTAAACCCCAAAACCTCTAGATTTGCCAAAAGTTGATTTTTTTGGGGGGAAAAAGCGGTAAAATCGACCCACCCTAATTTTAATGTATAAAATGTATATTTGTATCAAAAGTACTTTTACAAACATTGTGGGCGGGTTCTTCATACCAAAACAAGGACATATACATATGTCTGTAAATCTTTCGTTTTTGAGTTATTAACTTTAAAGAAAGTTGACGGTAGATGGCGCTGTGTTGCCATGTAGACGAGATTACATTTGTCATTCGTGTACATTTGTGGCTAGTATGTCTTCTACGTTTAACATCTGTACTAGTGAGTTAATGAAGAAGTGTTCCGTTAAACAATAGCAGGATATTTATATCGTGAGCAGGCAGATATGATTTTTACAAATGACTGCGTGAATGGTAATGGACGACTATGTCAGATTTCGTTTCCAGACCGAAGGCAGCTGAATCCTCCAACCTTTGCTACTTTTTATCAACGAGTTGCTGAGACAGGATCCGTAGCACCACAAACTTGGTCCGAAATCAGCTCGTACTCCCGACCGCGAAGAACACATTCAACAGGCTGTCGGAGACAATGTATCAGCACATGTCAAGTGGCCTTAGCATGTCGAACATGTCATCGTACGGCATGGAGAATATTTCAGGAGCAGTGCCTAAATCCGTATCTTATCTTTCCCCCTTTAAAAATTCACCACGGGGTAAATTTTGCCGAGGGTATTTTTCTCTAACTTTGATCTGTTATCTGTTTTTTTTTTAGTCTTCTTTGCGGATAAGGTAAAATTTGGAAGAGATAGAATAACAAATTTCCACACTCAACATTTATCGGCAGATCGTTATCACTATGGAAAAATACAGGCTAGACGCCAGCATAAGTTCACGGTTAATATATAGGTTGGAATTGTAGGTGATTATCTGGTAATTTCATATGCTCTCAGCACGTCTTACAGGCGCTGTTTACTGAGACTTTATCTCAGAAACACTTTCAGACCTGCTAGAGGATGTACCATTGCTAATACGAAGACTCATGATGGAGCGCAAGCATATTTTAGCCATACTGTTCGTGATGCACTAGCTGATATTTATCATGTAAGATAAGTAGGAGAAGACTGGCCCCATTATCTGCACATTCCATGGACCTCAATCTTTTGGAATTTTTATATGTAGAACCATCTAAAACAAGTCGTTTATGTAGCAGACATTAATAATGCAGAAAAGCTTCAACATGTCATAGAAGCCCTCGAAACCATTCGACACCGTGTGGGAATAATTGAAAGGGTCCGCCAGTAAATGATCCGACAGGTGTATGCGTGTATAAAAGCAAGCAGAGAATATTTTGAACATTTGTTAGGAGTTAGTGTGTTGAGGCACAGCAGTAGCATTTTGGACATATGTTTATAGGTACATTTCACCTTGTTCTGGTGTCAGGTATCCACCCCGAATTTGTAAAAGTATTTTAATACAACTTATATATATACGTAAAAAATTAGGTAGACACGTTATTTCATGGTAAATCGTAAGTTAGGGCCTATTTCAGGCAAACCATCATCAGCTTCCGTCTTTATTGTACAGGAGATTTTACATTTTTTCTTATATTTGCTCTATATGTATTTATGTACATATATATTTAAAGCTCTCTTTAAGAGAGTAAAATACTATGCCTCCTTGGCCTTACACTTTCGGCGTACCTCAAATGGAATGACTATATCGAATCCATTGCCAAATCTGCTGCTATGAAAATCGGCTCTCTGTGCAGGGCCCGGAAGTTTTTCCCACCTGAATCTGTTCTGCACATATACAAATCTACCATCCGCCCGTATTTTGAATATTGCTGCCATATCTAGTCGGGTGCTCCTGCTGCTCTCCTTGGGCTTCTTGACAAAATACAAAGGAGGACCTGTAACGTGGTTGATACTGACTTGGCAGACCGGCTGCAACCACTCTCTCACCGGCGTGATGTGGCTTCCCTGTGCCTCTTCTACAAGTACTTTCATGGCTTCTGCTCCGATGAGCTTAGATCACTGGTGCCGCCTAAGCACGAATTTACACGAGATACTAGATTAGCAACTAGGTCCCACCCTTTTACAGTTAAACAAATAAGATGTAACCGTAAATTCTACTCCAACAGCTTCTTTTCTCGCGCTTCCCGCCTGTGGAACTCCCTTCCACAAGTCTGCTTTCCCGACAGCTACAATCCCCAGGTGTTTAAATGTAGGATCAATAGACACCTCCTATCACCCTAACTCCCAATTATTCTCAGAACACTCTCATCTACCGAACCCTCATTCTCGGTATCCTTACCCGCCTATCACCCACCCTCTGACATTTCCTGTATTTAACCATTCTCGGTATCCCTACCCGCCTATCACCCACCCTCTGACATTTCCTATATTTAATCATCCTTTCTCCACTCTATGTAGCCCTCTGCGCAGTAGTGGCAGTGACATGCCTTGCTCGGGGTGAAACGCTTATAAAAAAAAATCTTACCACTGTATGTGCAGGATACTTATTTGGATTCCTCTATATCTACACTGCATGCTTATATATATATATATATATATATATATATATATATATATATATATAATTCAGAAAATTTTAGAGGGGAAGTAGCCATTTTCAACATGTCAGTTTAAGACATGCATTGTCAACCCCGTTAAACAAAACATTAGGAAAAATTCTAATGCCTGAGGCTTGTTCTAGTAAAGGAAGTAGTGGGGAAATGTTGGCGATTATAGGGTTAAGCTAGCGGAATTTTAGTATTTTCTTCTATGGTAGCGAAATGTATGTGGCTTGACCATTGGGTTAGTAATAGGAGGGAAAAGGTAACTGCTTAGCCAAGTTTCTAAAAAACACTATTGTGACTAAATAGAAGAATAAGATATATATAAAGGTGACATAGCTAAATTGTCGCTTAAATTACATAAAACTTAAAATAACATTGGCATCTCATTTTAATAGATATATTTACCAAAATGACACAAAAATATCTTAAAATACTAAAGAGTAAATTTATTCAATAATATCGCCATTGGTGTCAACCACTGCTTACAATCATCTTAAATGTCACAAAGAGTTTTGTTGGTCTTTTGCTCAACTGCGTTCCACACATAATAAGCAAGTATGTTGCAGTCTGGGAAGTTAGGTAGCCAGATGTAAGCGGTGGGGGTATGTTTTCAGAAATTTTCCGACAGCCATAAAGGGATACTTGTTGACATAGCGCAGAGTCCTTTTGCCAGATATAGGGTCTTCCTTACAGCAAGCTTCTTGTCCTAGTGCGCCACCACCTCCTCGAGGCACTTGATGTAGGCCATCGTGTTAACTTTTAGGCCCTCATCAACATATTCGGAAGTTCTTTTTTTTATCACAAATATCAGAGTGAGATTTCCGAGCTGCCGTATCTTCGTAATCACCATTATACTCATCCAATTCTTTGCAAATCTTCTGTATTGTCCTTAGATTGACACCCAAAACACACTGAAATGTTAGTATCGGAGCTTCTGGTGTGAATGCCAAGTAGTAGAGTATGCCGTTTCCAAATTTCTAACGGTGTGAATTTGCGCCATTGCGCTCTTTTTCTCATAGACTATGCCCATTTGACTCTACTATAATGTGCAGTTGACACAATCAAAAACAATGAGCATGCAAAAAATTTTAAAATCTAAAACTTGCAACAATATATATATATAAACACTTTTTTCCTTTAATCAAATACATGTCAGTTAAGTGACATACGTCATACATGCTTGGTCGATCATGTCTTTTTTATCTATAACTGTATAGATATCTAAAGATCTATTGACAGAAAAGACTAATCTGTAACATTTTAAAAACTTAATTTTATGTTGTGGCCTTTTCTTTCTTTATTTATAGCTTTTTAAATAAATATATTTAAACGTTTATTTGACGTTTGTGTGTGTGTTTTCGTTTCTTGTTCTTTACTAGTTTGACTTAGGATGTGCGTTATGGTGCAGTGAACATCGGCTTGGAACGAGAAATTGGTGAGCCGAGTTCGAATTCCAGTTGAATACTTTGCATTCACTTACGCACAAATACCCTTGGGAAAGGTATTAAAACGTCTATTCCTTTCAGTTATGGGTTAAATAATAGGACAGATTGGGTTCTATAGCTTTGGCTGGCATCCAGTCTACCGCAGAAAGCAATGGCAACCTACTGCGGGATAATCTTCTAGTCAGTCATGTCTCTTTCGAGACATGATTTCTCAAGAGTGTATCACGTATGGCAATTAACTGACTGACTATTTTGAAGTTTAATTAAATCTACAGGAGAATAATAATCTTTTACAAGAAATTATGTAATAGACTACGAAGTATCTATTAAAAGAATTTTGATTTGCCATTTTAACTGAATCCAATGATACTTGAACTATCATTTCTGTTACTTCCACGGCATCGTCCTTTTTTCTTCATTTCTTTTCCTGAGAACAAGCGTTTTATTGATCAGTCTCCTGTGTGGTTGTTTCTCTGAACACCTCAATCTTGTGCCTTGTATTGAGTGAATATTAGTATAAAATATTTATCAACCATTGAATTAAAATCCATTGCAAAAGAGTATATTGAAAACTAAATATATATTATGCAAAATAAATCATTTTCTTTTTTTTTTTTCATAATTAAGCTGTAAATTTACTCTCACTCTGAAAATGCTAATAGTTGTAATATGATCTTTTCTTTCAGAAGAATCGACCTCAGATTCATTCAAACTGAACTTCAACGTTAAACCTCGGAAAGAACGGACAGCATTCACGAAAAACCAGATTAAGGAACTTGAAACGGAGTTCTCACGACAAAACTATTTGACAAGATTACGTCGATACGAAATTGCAGTCGCTTTGAGTCTAACAGAACGACAGGTAAATTCAGCTACTTTACTTGCTATTTCGTGAAAGAAAAAGAATTATTGTTTTTCTCAAGCAAAGTCCTGGTGTTTTCTATTTTGTCACTTGTTTCATTAATATCATCATTTTGGTACCTCCACCGCGGTTTAATGTTTCGCAAACTTGCCTCGCTAAAACCTGTTACAATTGAGTAGTGAGTTCGATCTTCACTGTGTACCCATATTTTCGGCTTTGTGCCACATCTAAGCGGCGTTTAGAAAATCAATATTAATGTCCTTATTGACTAAAAGAGTAGCCCATCAGTAAAGAGAGGCTGGAGAACGATGCTCAGTATATCCATCATAGCATCATATCTGATAAAGGTTTACCAGGCAAATGTACCATAATCTGATGTGTGTGGTAGGTTGACAAATATTACTAAAAGCAGTGCATAACCTTGCGCGGGGGTAAGAAGGGAGACATTTTTCTTCTCGTTAAAAAATCACAAACAAAAAACTGGGAAATAAATTTTAAATTATTCTTGTAGATTGAACTTCAGATAAAAAAAAAATGTTTTTTATATATTATTTTAGGTGTTCCCTGGTCATAATATCGATGTATTGTCAAATAGATCTCTGATTTTTACTCATTAACAATTGGCAATAATTTTAATACGTAATAATTATATCTGCTTGTCAGTCAGTTAGTTAAGTGCCATACGTGAAACACGCTTGGGCAATCATGTCTCGAAAGAGACATGACTGACTGGGCAGAAGATTGTCCCGCAGTAGGTTGCCATTGCTTTCTGCGGTAGACTGGATGCCAGCCAAGGCTATAGAACCCAATCTGTCCTGTTATTTAACCCATAACTGGAAGGATGAGACGGATTAATACCTTTCCCAAAGGTATTTGTGCGTAAGTGAATGCAATGAATTCAACGATTTCTCGTTCCGAGCCAATATCTATTGGACCACCACGCACATCCCTACTGTTTGTACTTTATCTAAAAGAAAAATTTTTATAATAATAGTCTGATTTGTTACAGAAAAGAGCTTAGCCTTGATAATTCTGTAAAATGTCGGGTCGTTTTTACACTATATCTAGGACTTCCTTTTTACAACGGTAAAATTAATATTTTGTTTTCAATTTTGCCAAGTGTGGCAACTTAAGGAACATTTAATGAATGCTTATCTACAAAAACTATCTTTCTTTTTTAATTCTCTTTTTTTTCCTTTTACAAGTGGATTAGTCTTTTAAGTATTACTTCAACGTTTTTATTTATTCATTCATTGAGTTTTTACACTAAACTCTTAACGTACTCTTGAAATTAAGTGACAGCAAAGTTGGCTTCCAAAAGCTAAGCAAAGTATTAAGAAAGAGAAAAATTACATTAAAAAGTCCTGCACTGTTATGTAATAGCTGTTCTTCTATATGACAGTGAATGTTGGACAATCATCTTACAGGTGAAAACAGTTGATGCAACGGAAGTAAATATTTATGAAGGTTGCTGGGAATACTATGGAAGAAAATGGAAACAAAAAGTACATTTATACTTAACACCAGGATTACAGTTAAAATTTCTAAGACCTAATGATGAAAGAGAACTGGGGAAATGCTCGCAGGACAGATTGAAGACATGTGGGGCAGAGGAAAACGTAACGAGCCCGAGTAAACGAATGGCGGAATAAAGTTTACCAGAGATCTAAAAAAAAAAAGAACAAATTTATTAAAGGCAACAAAAGACAGGAAATTATGGAGAGTCATGATCGTCAACATCCTGAATGAAAACGATACATAGAAGAAAATCTAGTATCCTTAATACTACTATGCCATTCGGATTATTTTCATTTTTCCTCTGGTTACGAAATACAGGGTGTCCATAAAGTTCGTGTGCGCTTTTAAAAACTTTATACCTTTATTTGTGATGTGCGTTGTGGTGCAGTGGATATCGGCTTGGAACGACAAATCGAGGAACCGAATTCGAAATCCAGTTGAATTACTTGCATTCACTTACGCATATATACCCTCGTGAAAGGTATTAATCCGTCCCTTCCCTCCAGTTATGGGTTAAATAATACGATAGATTTGGTTCTATAGCTTTGGCTGGCAACCGGTCTACCGCAGAATACAATGTCAGCCTACTGCGGGATAAGCTTCTGCCCAGTCAGTCATGTCTCTTTCGAGACATGATCGCCCAAATCGTGTATCACGTATGGTACTTAACTGACTGACTGATAGAAATAATCTGTAAAAATTTTTATAAAGTTTAATGTACTTAGTTTTAATTATAGCTATTGAATAATTCCTATCCACAAAATTTGCAACAATTTTTACATAAGTAAAAAACATATTTTCTTTTTTTCAGAATCAATTTGATCCATAATTTCAACTGATATGTTAAAATAATTGTGTATGCAACCAAACCTAGTTCATTAGAAGATTTGAAAGCTAAAATAACTAATGTGATTTCAGGCATTACTGTAAATCAGTTGGCAAATGTTTTCCGTGAACTGCAAAATCGTATTACCCCCTGTATTGCTAATGATGGAGGACATGTGGAAACTTAAATAAAATTTCAATAAAACCTTAAAATATATAGATTTACTTTTTTCTAATCCTTTTTAGAAATTATTTCTATCGCAAATACAAATAAAGTTATAAATTTTTTTAAAGTGCATACAAACTTTATGGACACCCTGTATTTCACTATTTTTTTTTTTTTTTTGGCACAGCTAAGTCTTTTACAATTCTTTCAGTAATATAGCAAAATGTATATTACGTTTGCACTATATTTCAAATTAATTCTGTGGTATGTCGTAATAACGAAATCCGCAAGGGTAGGCTTATTACAATTTTGAAAAATTAGAGAAACACTCGTAATTTTCTTGAATCTCTTGTTTATTAAAATTCTATGACTACAAACATTGTATAGAATGAAAAATGAAAGTTTATAACTTTTGATTGTGGATTAGTAGCATATTCTGTTACCTTAAAAACCTTGACACATCTCATCTGGCTTTAAACATACAAATGAATATATTTTAGTGGCCAGCTGTGATTACTCTAACTTTATTTACAAACCGAGATTATTGAAAACAACGAAATATAATACTGAATTAACAGATTAATAAGATTACAGGCTGCAGAATATATAAACGCCTTCATCTCTGCTTTTAATCCATCACTCATTAATTGAGGTTTTTTGGTGGTGGTGGTGGTGGTGGTGGTGTTGTTGTTGTTATTATTATTGTTGTTATTGTTATTATTGTTATTATTATTATGTCATTTTTCATCATATTTGGATTTCTGCTATGGTCGCACTACCAACCAAGTCTGCAGGAAGACCTAAGACAGGTCGTGGTGTGTTGTTATGGCTCCATTTCATGTTTTTTCTATCTTCCCCCATCTTCCCTAGAGTTACATAGACAAAGTTCTCCTTAGTGTGTGGGCTGTACTTAATAAGACAATTTTTTGTATATCTCTTAAGCTGAAGTTTCCAGGGATTCTTTCAATGTGTTGTTTTGTTCCATTTTTATCATTCCAAGTGCACCTACTATCACAACTCTTGTTTTCAATTTCCACATTTTTTTCTATTTCAATTTCCAGGTCTTTATATTTTGACAGTTCTTCAAATTCCTTCGTTGCTATGTTACAATCCGCTGGACAAGCCATATCAATTAATAGACAAGTTTTCTCTTTCTGGTTTTTAGCAATAATGTCTGGCCTATTTACTTCAATATTTCTGTTTGTGTAGATGGTGTAATTATTATTATTATTATTATTATTATTATTATTATTATTATTATTATTATTTCCCTGCGTTTTTTCCTCGTCAACAAGCTCTTAAACAAAATCAATGCAATAAGCAAAAACATCAGCTTCTACTGGATCCCCAGCCATGTAGGCATACACGGAAACAATAGAGCCGACCAGGCAGCAAATAATGCGTTAAAATTCAATCCATTAAATGATAAAATTTCCTTTACTGACCTGAAACAACCAACAAATATATAACGAAGCAAGCCCTATGGAACACTTTTACAAGCAACAAACTGCATACAATAAAAGAACAGGTAGGAGAAATTCATAACACTGAAAACTCTATAAAAGGGGTGATAATAACAAGACTCTGAATACGTCATTCTCACATTACCCACTCTTACCTCCTTAAAAAGAAAGAACCACCATATTGCATACCATGCCAGGAGCCATTCACAATAAGACACAAATTAACAAACTGCTTTGACATACAAAAAATTGGCCAAAAATATTATGACACAAACCTGAAAGACATTTTTCTCCAAACAAATAAAAGCAAAATATTTGAATATCTGAAAAAGCCGCCATATATAACAAAATTTAATACCCTAATTTAAATATACACTAACCTTAAATGAAAACAACTCTTTTAACCATTCTCTAATCTTACCTATTACGAGTTCTATCCCTACACATCTAAATAAACCATTCAGAATAAAAGCTCAATAAAAACTCTTTCCGGCAGTAAATAACCAGAAAGGTTGATCTGCCGTAAAATCAATCAATCAATCATAAAACCTTGCATATTCTTCAAAGTCCCAACCAGGAACCTAAGGTCAGATATGTCTTCATGATATCTTCCACTCATCAATCTTTGTAATAGCAATAAAAAAAAGCCAGAATAATATACTACAGAAAACCGAATACATGGTCATCAGCAAAAAGGGCAGCCCAAAGTGCCAAATACAGGTGGGAGATGTTAAAATCAAGCAGGTACGAAAATTTAAATATCTGGGAAGTGTTCTAACTGAAGACGGAAAGTGCTACACAGAGATCCAAAGGCGAATTGGCATGGCGAAGGACGCGTTCCAGAAGATGAGTAAAGTATTAAGACACAGGAAACTTTCACTAGAAACAAAGAAGAGAGTACTGGATTGCTATGTGATGTCAGTTCTTCAATATGGCGGTGAATGTTGGACAATATTAACAAAGATGAAGAGAAAAACTTGAAGCAGCTGAAATGTGGTTCTACAGAAGGATACTGCGGATATCGTGAACCGAGCATGTGAGCAATGACGAGGTGCTGGAAAGAATAGAAACGAAAAGAAAATTAGTATTGAGCATCAGTAAGAGACAACTGAAGTTCCTGGGACATGCAATGAGGAAGGAGGGCTTGAAGAATATGATACTAACAGGCCAGATAGAAGGGAAAAAGGGAGAGAGGAAAGCAGCGGATAACATATTTGAAGGGCCCGAGCAGGTGTATGACAGAACGGGGGCAGCGAGACATTACAGGAAAAAGCGTTCTAAGAGCCTACAGGGATAGGGAGACGTGGAAGGCCATGATAGCCTACGTCCTGAAAGGACAAGGCAGATAGAAAAAGATGATCAGTCATTTTACAGATATTCTTCGATATTTCCACTTCAAAACCTTTATTTCGATAGTTTTTTTATGACCTTCAAAAATACATTATCCTCTGCAGGGACTACTATTTAAATAAGAAAGCCCTATCTGTTTTTTTTTATT
Organism: Ascarosepion bandense; assembly: GCA_037127315.1. Lineage (NCBI taxonomy): Eukaryota > Metazoa > Mollusca > Cephalopoda > Sepiida > Sepiidae > Ascarosepion > Ascarosepion bandense. Next base: position 3,950,683 of record JBBBDQ010000740.1, on the reverse strand, counting down.
TTTTATTTTTCTACTTTTTATTTTTGACATTTAATGACAATATCTGGGTGATTGATGATCTTGTTTGTTTGTTTTTGAGGCTTAACGACCTATCAATCCTTATGGGATCATTTTAAGGTCATAACCAGTGGTTTTGGGTTAGGGTTATATTATTTTTACAACGTTTTTCTTTTTTCACGATTCATTGGGATTTGTTTTTTTTAAGAGCAGGGACCCCAAGTCCTACCCTTGTTATTTAACCCATAACTGGAGGGAATGGACGGATTAATACCTTTCGCAAGGGTACCAGTGCTTAAGTGACTGCAGGGTATTCAACTGGAATTCGAACTCGGCTCACCGATTTCTCTTTCCGAGCCGATATCCACTGCACCACAACGCACATCCGTCACTATACGCTTACAGCACCTGGTATTCCCAAGCGGTCATGATACTGACCAGGCTCAACGTTGCTTAACTTCGGTGATCGAGCGAGAACCGGTGTATTCAACGTGATAGGCCGTAAGCCGTGATTGATGAACAGATTGTTCTCAATGTGTGTGTACTGTAAAGTTCCTTAAAATTGTCACAAGTCCCATCTCTGTAACCGAGTCTGGATGACGTCCATACCAGTTTCCTGTAGTTTCTTTCCTGTAAAAGTTACATATTTTTTAGTGCAGATCTTGACTTATTGTATCATGTCAAGTTTTATATTCATTCGGTGCTTACACTATGAAACCACATACAAGATGGTCAATAGTCTCTGAATATTTATCACGGAATATGCATTTGGGTCAACACAATACTATTATTAAACAAAACAATTGACGTAACTCTTCCAATATTTTTCAACAGTTACGAGAAGTGCACGATTTCAGTCAGTTAAGTGCTATACGTGATACACGCTTTGGGCGATCATGTCTCGAAAGAGACATGACTGCCTGGGCAGAAGATTATCCCGCAGTAGAATGCTATTGCTTTCTGTGGTAGACTGGTTACCAGCCAAGGCTATAGAACCCAATCTGTTCTATTATCTAACCCATAACTAGGGGAAGAGAGAGATTAATACCTTTCCCAAGGGTATTTGTACGTAAGTGAATACAAAGAATTCAACTGGAATTCGAACTCGGATCCCCGATTTGTCGTTCCGTGTCGATATCCACTGCATCACAACGCATAACGCGCGATTTAAGAAAAGAAAAAAACAAACAAAAAAAAAAACAGTAATTGACACTGTGAAAGTTTAAAAATATATAAATCTACAAAAAATTATAAGCCTTTGTACAAACGTTGACTTGTGATAAAAAAAAACCCGACTGAACTGGTAATGAACGCGTCAAAACGACTGAAATGATGCTAGCGTGAAGGTATGAAACTATAATGTGCTTAATATGATGGTCATCTTGTTCATGTTGGAATTTTCCGTTAGTTGATCAGTTACAAAGAGGAATCACACAAACAGCTTGGTATCGAACTCTCCTGCTATTGTGTTCATTCACCGGGGGCGAGAAGTTAGTAATTTGTTGACGTAACCGTCCAAGCGCGTTTTCAGGGTCGAAAGGTCGGTAGATTCTGCATATTTTTTCCTAATGTCCACCTTAAGATGTTTATTGAAATTACTGTCGTTTTTTTTCTTCTTTTTCTTTAAATCACGCTCTTTCCTTAATTATATTTATCATTATTATTATTAAAAAATTTTTTTTTTCTTTTTTTCTTTCAGGTCAAAGTTTGGTTTCAAAATAGACGTATGAAATGGAAAAGAGTGAAGGGTACAAAGCTGGTGAAAGATAAAGTTGATGGTCAAATCAAACCAATAATGGCACCATCAATTACATCTACGAGTTAAGACAACGATTTCAACACCGATGTTATAATTATTATTCTAACAAAAACTCACAATATTGAGATATTATCATTTAAGGACCGGTAATTAAAACCAGCCTGTGGAGGATATTAAACTGCCTAAATGAATGTATATCTATAGAAATAGATATATAATATTTGTTATTGTTCGGGTCACCAACCCAGATACTGCAGTTAAATGCAATTATCATCAATGGACACAGTGAGTAATCTCCGAATCGGTGAATGGATTTTTGGCGGGTACGAGCTGAAGTATTTTTCGTCTTTTTAAATAATCTATAATTTTTAAAATTCCATTTTTTTTCTTTTCAAATATGAATTAAAACTTAAAAAAAAATAAGTTAGTTATTATTTTTCTTCAAATATATGAATTCTTTTCTTTTCTCTTTTGAACGGGGAATGTGAAGTTAATGCGTTTGTTATTTTAAGGGTGACTGTATTTTGAAACTGTATTTATTTGGCTATTTTTTCCTGTTTACTTAATTATATCTTCTGTGTCTTTCTATTTAAAGTCTTAAAGATATATCCTACAAATACCAGTCTCTCTTTTAACTCTTATTATGGCACGGGTCTATTCTTTACAGATCCGAGGCTTTTTAAATGAATATTAGTATGAAGTATATGAAAACATTTTTTTTTTTTTAAATTTAAATCAATTATTATTCTTCCTTATAGGTTTGCATTAGTAGGCGATATGTTTTAATCATTGATTGGGTATAGTTTTTTTTTTTTTTTTTTTTTGGTGTTTGTTGTGTTTTATCGCAACTTTTCTACTGCGTAATATCCAACCATTCTTGGGAATATATAGTTTTTTTTTTTTTCAGAATATTAAATCTTGTTATGTTTAAAACAAGATCTGACATTTCAAAACATAAGGCATTCTAAAGAATATTATAATAAAAGTAAGAGGTAAAAAAACTGCTGAAGCAAAGATATGTATTAGTTTCTTAGAAAACTTTACCAATTTTTATTCATCATAATTACCGTTTGTTTTATGTTGGAAAATCATATTCAATTTTTAAATGACTAGAACAATTTTAAGGAAATTTATGAGAAAGTGAAAAAAGTTTTCGTGTTACGCGTTTCGTACTGAAGTGATTTTTACGTGGATACGACTACACGAAGAAAAGGGAGTCTCATAAATAAGAACTTAAAAATTTTAAATATATATATATATATATATATATATATATATATATAGGGTATATGATCTAAACGATTTCATTCAGTTTCTTTCATTTGTTTATGTTTTCATCATTTTTGAAGATCTGCCAAGAACAGTGATATGTTGTAATTACCTAGATATAACGTTACCGTGGATGATCTAATGACAAAAGCCCTTTCTATACATTATATTCACTTATTTTGTCCATGCTCTGTGTTTCGCGGAGATTTGATTGCAAAATTTTCCAATCGAGATAAGTGAATTTACTTTTATTTATTACTTTTAATGCTCTATCTCTTGATATTGTGTCCCAGAATTACAAAACTGTTTGCTTTAAATACCCAGGTCGACCGATTTATTAAAGATTTTTTTCTCCAAAAACAGTTTTTTTCTCTCTCTCATATATATATATATATATATATATAGTCAACACTAAGCAACAACAGACTGTTTCATGCTTCAACGCTATCTTCAGATCACCATATACGTAATCTTTAACCCAGTTTATATTTACATAGGGTCTATGGTTTTTTACCCATAAATATAGCGTATATTAAAAGTACATTTTTATCATATATATCTCCAAATGAATAAAAAACGAAGAAAATATTTACAACGTTCAAAACATTAATTTAAAACAGTGCTCAATATAGAAATAGAGCTATGAATATTTATTATTGGTTATAGTTTAGAACATGTACAAATTATAATTTACTACAAAAGTGTACATTTTGTTTCGACATTGAAAGAACAATGTCATCAGGTAGTAAACGTTATTTTGAAAAGAGATGTAAATTCTCTTTTAAAAAAAAAATTGCCAATAAAAGGAAGAGAATTTCCATCTCTTTCAAAATAACGTTTACTATCTGATGAGACATTGTTCTTTCAATGTCGAAACAAAATGTACATTTTTGTAGTAGATTGTAATTTGGACATGTTCTAAAATATAATTTATAATATATATATAAGGGATAGGACTTATGTAAATATAAAAGTCGACACCGAGGTCAACACCAATCTACATCAGTCTAAGTGGCCTTAGGATAGAGTTCAAAAAACAAAGACTGTCCACTAGGCGTCGACCTCAGCTATCCATTTTATACAAACATCCACTTTTGGACGAGGATGAGTAGTGACATGTTTCATACTGGCGCCAGTAGATAGGATTTGATCCCTGATTTCAAGGTAGCTTTTCCTATCCACAAGCTTTCCCTCTCCACAAATCTCCGTTTTATGTGCGTATTCTCCACCGGTGCCAGAGATCGGTGTTCGAGCTCTGGGTAAAAAACAAAAACAAAACAAAATGCCATTTTTATTGTAGGTAGACACGTCCTAATTGAAGTTGCGCATCAAGTTTCCTCTCATTTCAAACCATGTTGAGCTCAACAGAGCTTGGTAAATAGTTATCAGAAAATATGTATGCTGCAAATAAGCTAAAGCATTGTCATTTGTACATTTTCTGGTCAGATACTGATATTTACAATTTATATTTTTTTTTCCGTTTTGTGTGGGGGGAAAATAACTTATTTCTATTTATTCAAGAGAGACAAAACTATCAATAAATAAAATTCTAACGCCTTCCTCACTCTTATGCAGCAAATACAGCAGACTACAATACATATTTTTTAAAAATTCCGACAACTGCCTTTTATAAGTTTTTAAACGGATGCGTATATTTAAAGTTTATTATTGAATATATCAATAATGATATAGGTTTTATTCTAAACGTGCCAACTCTAAATACTATTTTCTCAAGAGATATTTACTTTTTAAACAAACCGGAAAAATGAGAATGGGACTTCTTTTTTATTTTTTTAATGTATTTAAACTTCTCGGGGTTCATGCAAATTTTTTTGTTCTGATGGATGTTTCCATCAATTTATTATAACTGTGAAACACTGAAAAAATAACGGAAAACAATGAAAAAGAAAAAAAATATAGCCGATGTGAAATCCTGATAATCTATTCACCTAAAATTCGATTCCATTCAAGCCAATATGTCTGCCATTTTTATTCTGCGATTTCGTTATTTTATTTTATTTTATTTTATTTTTTTTTTTGATCCAAGACTTTTAACAAAGAAACTGCAATTTTTATTTCATATTGGAAAAAATATGAACGTAACAAATCAGAAAGTGAGATTTTTGATTTGGAGGAGAATAAGGAGAAAAACAAAACAAAAAAAAAAAAACACGTAACACACACATTTACTCTGGATGGTGAGGAAGATCTTCAGCTAAATATTTTCTATTTTCTTTATTGTAACCTGACCAAAGTGAAACACATCTAATCAAATAGTGGTTGACAATAAAGTGATCTCAAAGTCAGCAGTTTTCTGTTTATTTCTTTCTTTATGTAATGTTTATTTTCAGTATTTGTCAAGTTTTATATGATGCTTATTTAAAGATAGTATCCATTTCTTCAACACTCAAAAATGTTCATCTGCCGATTTTTAAACTGTTGCCCAAAGTCTGTATGGTATTTTTTGCGGTGTTAAAAGTGGCTATATTGCATTTCCAGATCCGATTTTATTTTTAAAATAGGGCATAACTAAAAACAAAAAAAAGTGATCAGTATCTGATGGTGGAAATAAAATGTCTCTATCATGTCTTATATTTTCCTATATACATGGTGTGCTTATATAGCTTTTGTTTTCTCTTCAAGAATACTAAACCGTTTAAAATGTACAAAAAAAAAAAAAAAAAAAAAAAGCAACGACTGCAAATAATAGAAGCTTTAACCATAAAAACAACCTAACAAAAGAAAATGAAATCAATTCAGAAACAAACCTCTATATCAATGAAGCGCAGTGTACGCGTGCCTGTCTGTCCGTTTCTTGATCACGGCGATTCATCAACAACAGCTACTAATTACTGTAGTCAAACGCGATTATAAATTAAAAATTAAATAACACATTCAAAGTTAAATTTAAATATCGAAAAGTGTGAAAGGTTTCAAAAACAATTCTTTCTTAAAGGTTTAATTTTAATTTCTCTTTTCGCAATTACAAGTGATATTGTCTAATTAAAACTCGTTCGCAAAGCGCTGTGTCCCGGTTATGTTTTTACCAGAGTTCATATTGCAAATTTTGACCCTCATGATTTTCTCTGGCACTCCGGATTACTGGTTCTCATATTGCATTCAGCTCTATGCTTGCTCGGCTTTGGAGATTTTTGAAGCCTAGCATATGTGCTGATTCCGTAAGTTCACGTAGTTTCCAGTGGCGTTCTTTATCTATTATTTGAACTTCATCCCATAGGGGGCAGTGATCTCCTTTCTCCCTCCATATGTGGCCAGCTACGCCTGATTGTTTTTTCTAGCACGCGTACTGCGATGTATTCGATGTGTTGCATATTTTGGGTTTCATATTGTAGTGCAGTGGATATCGGCTCGGAACGAGGAATCGGAGAGCAGAGTTCCAATTCCAGTTGAATTTATTGCATTCACATACGCACAAATACCCTTCTCCATCCAGCTATGTAGAAGAACAGTTCCATAGCCTTGGTTGGCTACCAGTCTACTACAGAAAATAATAGCAACCTACTGCTCAGTCAGTCATGTCTCGAAAGAGACATAATCGCCCAAGCGTATATCACACATGCTGACTGAATATATTTTAAGTGACTTTGTGAAAGGATCATAAAGGTGATTTTTTTAAAGAAAATAAAAATTTCGCGCAAAATAAACTATGCAGATCGGTTGCATAGGAAGAGAGATTATGTCGAATAAACATAAAATAATCTTATTTCTAAATTCTTAAAATATTTGTGTACATACGACGCTGAAGGTAAAAGACCGAGGCCCACAAGCTCTCAGCAGTAACTGGTCTAAAGTCCGCCTGAAGAGCGGTTTCTAGGTTAGTACTAAATATAGTATTTACATTATTCGGATTATTGTCCTCGTCTTTGTTGCCGTTTGTACGACTTCTTCAGGTGCTAGGAATTTTGAAACGAACCCTTTATTACAACCACTGGGGTATATGAACTCAGTTTCTTGCGTAAAGCCTTGATTGGAAGTCACGAGTTATCTGCCTCTAACCCTGCAAGTTATTTGTTCACCACTGCTGTAGCCTGGTATTGAACTCACCAAAGTCTATATTCACCCGCTATGCGTTCTTAAGAGAAACAACTGTATTTTGGGGCCTTATAAATAAGAACTCTGGTAAAAAATGGTTACTAGACATTAGTCTAGTAACCATTTTTTACCAAAGTTCTTATTGCAAGTTTTTGAAGTTAATGGTTGTCTCTAGATTTTTTTTTACCAGAGCTCATATCTAGTATTTCTGATGATAATGTTTTTCTCTAGCATTTTTTTACCAGAGTTCATGTGGCAATTTTTGACCCTAATGATTTTCTCTGGCACTCCGGATTACTGGTTCCCATATTGTATTCATCTCTATGCTTGCTCGGATTAGGAGATATTTGAAGCCTAGCATGTATGCTGATTCCTTAAGTTCACGTAGTTTCCAGTGGCGTTCTCTATCTATAATTTCAACTTCCTTTCTCACTCCATATGTGGTCAGCTACGCCTGATTTTTCTATCTCCCTTAGTGCTACGGCCTTGCGATATTTTTGTAGCTGTACCTTAAGGGGTATGGCCTGTCTCTCCTTATTACTTCTTTCCACAACTAAATGGAATGCCGTATACACTGTCCTTAGTTATGTCCTCCCCTGTTGAGGGAGGGGTCTTACTCGGGGGAGGTATCGGCGAAGTGTAGAACCACTGATGAGGACAATTATCCGAATAATGTAAATACTGTAAATACTACCTCATCTCAGAAATATAGACTAGTACTAATTATATTTCATAATTAAATAAAACAAAACGACACTGCAACATAAACTGACGTGGGAAGACGAGATACCTTAAAATATTGACATAAGGCGTTTGGTTTGGTTTGGTTTAAGTTAAACGACCCATCAACCATTTTGGTCATTTAAGGGTCGGTCTTTGTTTTGTTGGTAATATATTTTTCATTTACATAAGTTCTGTTGGTAAATACCTTCATAGCATTTTGACCCCGGTTTGGGGGTTAACTATTTACCCATAGCTGGGACCCTAGCAGGTGCTACCACTCCGAGTCAGGGTGGACCTGGGAACAACAGCAATTAAGAGGTGGTTCCATGTTCCTCACAGCCTCCTAATCAGAAGCCTTGCTGCCGGATGCAGTTTACGGTCATACCCAGGACCGACGCAAGGCGTAACGACGGAATATAACGAAAACAGATAAAATCTAGCATAAGACAAAATCACAACATACCGAACTACAAAATCATCAACAAAAGTTTTCGGAAATAGTATACGGAGGCCGAAAGTACTCTTGACTTCGGATAACGCATATTGAAATTTTCAAAAAAGAAAAAAATAGGAACATGGTGCGCAATATAGAGAAAATAAGCAAAAACATATCCTTTCGTTTATCAAAATTATCTCTCTTTTACTCTCTGCCTCACACACCCGCGCTCTTATCAACCCGACAAAGAGATTCTGAAGTAATTCTAACATTTGGTCGATAACTTTATTATACTGACTTTTCTTTATGTATTCCAGGAACGCATGGCTGACTTCTAGAAATTCTGTTTGCTCCTGGCGCTCACCAGATTTAAACTCCATTGTGCATGCATGACACGTATCGAAGAACTCTCCAGATTTATTTCAGTCACACTCAATAAATACAATGAATTGATGGAATATGTCTGGGTAGATTTACCCTTGCAACGGCCCCTGCATATCGCAGAGTCCATGTCACGTTGCAGAGTCGCTTTCATCCAGGTGAACTGGAGAATAACACGATTTGAAATAGTTATATACTTTCGGGGCTTCAGTTTTTTGTATTTACTAAGTTAGCTACAAAGCAAGGTGCTCAGTAAGAATCTGGTGTCAGAGGAGCTCTCTAACAATGGCTCCACGAAAAAGTACTTCTCTCTCTCTCTCTCTCTCTCTCTCTCTCTCATTTAATCGAAGGGTGTTTTGTTATCCATCAAAGGTGAATCTTTTTTTTATTTGTTGATTTTCTTTTATGGCATACCAGCCTCAGTGGGTTATTTTATTTTTAGGATAGGTTCGTATGAATAGAATATGTATTCTTTGTAAGAAATCCGTTTGTAGATCAGGTTTCATTTTAGGTTTTTGCCCAGAGTCACATGCATTTCTTGTATTATTTTTCCCCCAAAATATGCATTGCCGGTATTTTTATACCGGCAATGCATATCTTTATGCTCTCATAGTGTTTTGACGCTAGTTTTGGGGATAACAATTTGCCCGTTCCTGGGACCCTAACAGGTGTTACCACTCTGGCTCAGGGTGAACCTGGGATTAACAGTATTTCAAAAGTTGTTCCACGCTTCTAAAAACCTTCCAATCAGAAGCCTTGCTGTCGGTTGTCGTCATACCAAGGATGATCAGTCAAAGAAAGAGCCCATTTCTTAGGAAATTCTAATGTTTGATTAGATTTTGGCAGGTAGGTCGAGCGGTAGAGCGGTAAAGTTGTGTGTGTGTGTGCATATATACATATTTTTTTCCTAAACATATACTGTTAAATATAATAGATAAGGAATGTCTTATGTTTAATCATGAGCCGTTCTAAGCATCATATGTTGGCTTTAGTTTCAAGTGAAAAAAAGGCAAAAATTCTCCAACATTTGGATAAAGTTTTATTAAGTTCTAATTAATTAATGTTGGAGAATTTTTGTCATTATTTTCACCTGAAATTAAAACCAATATACGATGTTTAGAACGGCTCATGATTAAATATAAGACATTCATTGTCTCTTATATTTAACAGTATATGTTTAGAAAATCACGATACAAAATATATATATATATATATATATATATATATATATGTGTGTGTGTGTGTGTGTGAGAGTGGGTGGTGTAATGCGTATCAGTTTGAAAAACAAATGCAGCATGGCGATTTCGAATTTCTGTGGTTCCTTTAATTTTTAATTTTTTTGTAATAGGTATTATTCTATTTCTTCTCCCCTAGTTATTAGATAGTAGAGTGGATTTGGCTCTTGAGCCTTAACTGATAACCAATCCAAGAGAAGCACACTTCTGGATTACTGTAACTGACATCAATCATTTTAAGCATTCTTCTCAGTGGATTGTGGTAGTTAATGCTGAGAAAATGGCATTCATGTTGTATAAGTGTCGCAGGCACTGTCTTAGATGAAACAGTCAATTTCACAATATCGTCATACTCGAAATCGAGGATACAACCATCACATGCTTTTCCTTTATTAGCGGTTTCAGCGGGCAGCCACAGAAATAAGCAGTTTATTATTTGGCGCTTTGTGGCAATTTGGATGCGCCAAACTATCGCCCGGTTCACACTCCGCCCACGTCTATTGAACAGGTGAAGAGACTCATCCCTTGTTGCCTGTTTAGGATGTAGATTCCGGCTTTCTCTTTTCCAATCTTTTTGCTTTCTTTTTTCTTTTTTAATTGGAGTAGATAGACTAAACTATCGCCCGGTTCACACTCCACCCACGTCTATTGAACAGGTGAAGAGGCTCATCCCTTGTTCCCTGTTTAGGATGTAGTTTCCGGCTTTCTCTTTTCCAATCTTTTTACTCCTTTCTTTTTTCTTTTTCAATTGGAGTAGCTAGGCTAAACTATCGTCCGGTTCACACTCCACCCACGTCTATTGAACAGGTGAAGAGGCTCATCCCGTGTTCCCTGTTTAGGATGTGGTTTCCGGTTTTTTCTTATTCCGATCTTTTCACTCTTACGTAGCCCCCTCCCTGCGCATCAGTGGCGTTACCGCCTTGCTTGGGGTGATATGATTAAAAAGATAGCGATCAAAAAACTTATACTGAAGTTGTTAAGAACTACAATAAGAACGAATCATCTGTCTGTCAACTAATGGCGATTACAGTATATTGATATAATAATTATAATAACGGATTAGTAAACTGCACAAAAAGATACATGCAAAAATATAGTCACTTTTCCAATGTACGCTTTCCAAGGACTTCATAGAGAACTTGAACGATGTTTTTACTATCACCTTCAGTCAGTCAGTTAAGTGCCATACGTGATACACGCTTGGACGATCATCTCTCGAAAGAGATATGGCTGACTGGGCAGAATATTATCCCACAGTAGATTGCCATTGCTTTCTGCGGTAGACTGGTTGCCGAACAAGGCTATAGAACCCAATCTGTCCTGTTATTTAACCCATAACTGGAAGGAAGAGATGGATTAATACCTTTCCCAAGGGTATTTGCGCGTAAGTGAATGCAATGAATTCAGCTGGAATTTGAACTCGGCTCGCCGTTTTGCCGTTCCGAGTCGATATCCAATGCACCACAACGCACCTCTCAGCTGAATTCATTGCATTCACTTACGCGCAAATACCCTTGGGAAAGGTATTAATCCGTCTATTCCTTCCAGTTATGGGTTAAATAACAGGACAGATTGGGTTCTATAGCCTTGGTCGGCAACCAGTCTACCGCAGAAAGCAATGGCAACCTACTGCGGGATAATCTTCTGCCCAGTCAATCATGTCCCTTTCGAGACACGATCGCCCAAGCGTGTATCACGTATGGCACTTAACTGACTGATCACCTTCAGTTTATTTAAAAAACTAGGAACAACAAATAAAATAGATTAATTTTATTTTTTGTTGTTGTTGTTGTTGTTGTTGTTGTTGGTAATCTCTTATGTTCCTAGTTTTTTTTAAAATATACTGAAGACGAAAGTAAAACATTGTTCAACTTCTCTATGATGTCCTTGGAGCGCGTACATTGGAAAAGTAACTATATTTTTGTATATTTTTGTGCAGTTTATTGATCCGTTTTTTACGGCTTGTCAACTCTTCACAGGTTATGTAAAGCCAAGAAAAATTAAATCGTAAGAATTGGGAGATAATAGTGATTAGTGATACACGCCTTACTAATTATCGCATAACTGGTGAAAGATGTACATTCATGGCTTTCCCAAGAGAATTTGCGCATACATGAATATAACTAACCCAAATGGAACTCGATCCTCCAATTAACGAGCTATTATCAAGTACACCAATCGAACATCTAAGTTTATAGTAACTGGCATTCCCAAGCAGTTACTTATCTAAGTACCGACCAAACTTAACGTTGCTTAACTTCAATAATCATACTGGAATCGGTGTTTCAGCATGAGGCAACCGTAAAACTTCTTAAATCTTAAAATGGAAACAAAAAAGTACATTTGTACATAGCGTCAGAAAAAAGCAGTTGATATTTCCAGAGTGCAAAATAAGGAAAGAGAGTTTGAAAATGAGATACGCACAAGACTTATTGGAGGCAGGAAGTAAAAAGAGTGACAGCGCATAACAAGCTTGTCTAAATCGTTAGCAGAACAGAGATTAAGAGATATAGCAAAAAGACAAAGTTTGCAAAGGGCTACAAAGGAAGGAAGTTGTGGAGATCCTTGTTCGACAATGTATTTAATGACACAGAACATAGCAGAGAAAGGTTTCATAATTTTCGAGATCAAATATTTTCCTTCATAATGAAAGAAATGTTGTAACTCGTTGTAGGATGAGGGTTAATAGGCCGATCTCTCCAATCATTTCACGTGAGTTTAATTCTCACTAAGGGACTCATATTTAAGACCCGCGCACTAAAGCCAAGCTATTTGCACCAACATGAACTTTTTATACTCACAATGTTGTACCTTCTGACCTTCTTCAGATTACTGTAGTTGTACTCCGTAACCTTCTCAGATTTTGGAACTAAACCCTTTGGCTTTATTCAATCCACCGGGATAGACTATGCTAATTTCTGCTTTGCATGCTTAAAGTATATTTCTTATAAGCTAATATTCACTAGACTCTCTGTCTTTTCTATAAATATTTTCATGGTAACTACACTGACGAGCTTATTTCTCTGGTGCCTTGGAAAGTTCCTTTCTACCATCATCGAATGACTTTAGGTAATATTGAAGCTATACGGTGCAGTTAATGTTTATTTTTATTTTTTATTTTTTTATAAGCGTTTCACCCCGAGCAAGGCATGTCACTGCCACTACTGTGCAGGGGGCTACGTAGAGTGGAGAAAGGCTGATTAAATATAGGAAATAACAGAGGGTGGGTGATAGGCGGGTGAGGATACCGAGAATGACGGTTGGGTAGATGAGAGTGTTGTGAGAATAGTTGGGAGTTAGTGTGATAGGAGGTGTCTATTGACCCTACATTTAAACACCTGGAGATTGTAACTGTCGGGAAAGCAGACTTGTGGAAGGGAGTTCCACAGGCGGGAGATTCGGCCTTGTGTCATACATAACCAAACTCCTTACAGCTTACAAGTTTTATCCAGAATTATCATCAGAATTATCAGAAGGTATTCATCAGAAGGTTGGTTGCAGGTTGGAATATGTGAATTAGTATAGAATAATGGAATAGTGTAAGAATAAAAAAAATACTTTGTATGCTAAAATGGAAATTTATTAAAAGGAAAGAATAAAAAGAATTCGTAGAATATTCAATGAGAAAGTTAATGGTATCAAGATTTGTAGATGTTCGTAGTAGTAACTTTTTAAAAGTGTATATGCGTACGTACGTATGTATGTATGTATAAGCGTAGGAATGTCTTTGGATGGAGAAGAAGAAGAAGTAAAATGAATCAGCACACAAGAAAGAAGGAGAAAGAGGACAGTGTGCCAAGTGGTTGAAGTTTCTGCCGTTACATTCTAGTTGTTTCGTCTCGCTGCTCTCATCTGACTCTGATCGACTGACGCTGATCGGAGCTTTTTATTGTAATTTAGATTTTTGCACTTGATCGCTAAGTACCTTTAGTATTTCAAGTCGCTTCCATTGGTCAGCAAATCAGTTTAAAACTTACTTGCGAAATCCGGTTTCGACTTTTTCTTTTGGCTTCACTCGCTCAAAGCCATTTTAACCATTGATCTTAGAAAGCAGATAGTTTAGATATTTCTGGGTGAGTTTGGCGTTCTGCATGACATCCATATGAGAGTATCGATTTGACGAGGCTATTTAAGATCATGATTCCAGTTTTCAGGTTAATGTTTTGGTTTTGTTTCAACTTGATTTTTGGGCGAAACTATATCGAGCACAGAATATTCTGTTTTTTATTTCTTTATCTCTTATGCTAAATTTGTTGTGACTGATCAACCCATTGAAGTATTTGAATTCTATAGTATTTACTAATTCCACATACTGATTTTTTTCTTTAATAGATTCAGGTTAGGCACCATCACTGATTTCCTCCCAAATCATAGTTTCTGTTTAGGAAATATTTTGTGATCTTATGAAATTCGTTAACGAGAAACACAGTACACATTTAAGCTTTCATCAAAAGCGATCTTTTATTAATGAAATTAGTTAACACTAAAATCTCCTCATGTCATTTTATATCAAACGCAGAGCAAACATTTTAGGCAATACAGTATGTCTGAAAGCTAACAAAATATTTTTTTTTCATTTTTTGCAACTCTTCCTCTTTTCTTTCTGATTTTATTATTTCTTTTCCATCCAGTCGCAGATTTATTTATTTATTTGTTTCTAACCCTTCGGTTTCTTTTGTTTTACACTTCGTGTCTGTTTATCTTTCTTGAGTGGCTTTTACTTATTCACTAAGGAAAGGTGGGATCCCAATCGTTGTCGCCGCTACGCTACCCTGCAAACACACCCGATCAAAAATCTGTTACCTGACCCAGGTTCCCGCCAGTTACTCCCTGCTGTTTGAGATCAGTGTTCGCACTGCGTTTTCGGCCGCTTTGATTGAAGGCATGTGCGTCGCTGCCATCGCGAAAAAGACCACAGCTCAGTTTCAACATAAAAAGCGCATCTCTTATTCCCTACTGAGTTAATGAGCAACACCGACCCTCGAAGAGATAAACACACACAAACACACACATACACACAAGCGTGCGCGCATACATACACACACACAAACAAACATACATATGTATATCTAAACTTGTTTTTAAATGGAACTTTTTGTGTGTGTGTGTGTGTGTGTTCGTTACATATAGACTCCGAAACGGCTGAACCGATTTTCTTGAAAATTTACACAGTTGTACTATAAGCGTCTGCCAGTTTTCTTAGCTAGGATTTGTGTCGAGGTAACCCCGAGGTAACTCCGATAAATATCGATAATCGAAAAAATTGGGTTATAGAAGGAGTGGTCCGATTTTAATCAAATTTGAGACACTCATAGACAAAGACATAAGAAACGATATTCAGAAGTTTCAAGGTTGCAGTTTTTACAATAGTGCAGAAAATTTGATATCGATACCAGTAAATCAAAATTTGATTTACATCCATTCCATTTTCTTTCAGTCTACGGTTTCGCTTTAACCGGAAACAACAGTTGCTTTTTAGTCTTTCGTGCCAACGCCCAAAGAGTCTGAGCTCCAGGACCATGGATTAGTTTTAAATCTTTCATTACACCCGAGCAACGGCGGGTTATACTGTTAGTAGATAATATATATTTAAGCAACAAGAATTCATTCGCATAATTTTTTCTAAATGCAATTGACAACGTCTGATTTTGCATTTTACTGTTCGTTTCCAATTTTTAAATAAAATGTACATCGGAATAATAATTGTTAATATATTATCTGAAGTTCTCGTTTTGCTCTCTTTCTTAACCTATACAATCCTTGAGAGCCACTCAAAGTGAATTTGTTCATTGATTTGTTTTCATGGCAGTCATAAAAATTTTTTAGATTATAAGATTAGTTTTTCACGTAAAAATAATTCAGTGATACAAGTCTTGCTAATTAACCCATATCCGAGGAGAAGAGATGGATTCATACCTTTCTTAAGAGTATTTGCGTGTAATTGAATATAAAGAACCCAACTGGAATTGGAACTTGGTTCTCTGATTAACAATCCCAAGTCATTATCCATGACAGCACACGTACATCCAAGATTACAAAACCTGGTATTTTCAGCCAGCCACCCATCTTGGTACTGATCAGGCTTGACATTTCTTAACTTACAAAAGCACTGTTTTAACATGATATGGCAGTAAACCACTCAAACTATTGAATGAAGTGTGTGATATGAAGGTAGGATGAGGTAGGAAATTAATATTATCACAATAATAAATAGATAATTAGATAAATAGATAGGTTGATGAATAACAACTGGACTGTTTTTCATTTAGGACCATCGACCTTCTCAGTCATTATCAAGAACTGGATGCTGCCAGTATAATAGACAATATTTTGTTCATCACATGAAGTCATTTTTAGAACGCTAGGATTCGAATTAATATAAAGGAACTCGTGTGATGTTTACTTTGAGCTCGACCGCACAAATAATCAAGTATTTTCACATATTTCTATTATTTTGTACATATATAAAATATTGTTCTGATGAAGATGGAAATAAGCGTCGACATATTATTTACAAAGACTTGTCGAAAGTCAGGGCAAAGCAGTATGAAATGTTGATATAGAATGTAAAGGTAAAAAAAACAACATTCAGATCAAATCCCGACGGAGTACTCGTTTCAAGGAAGCAAAATTTATTTCAATTTAAGCGGAGAAAATTAATGATTTCAAAGATTTGGTGATTAGAATCGTTAAGTGAATCACAAGCGAAAATCCATAAGACAATATTTCGTCTCTACGGAAAAAGTCCGCAGATGTGGAATCGTGAAAAAAAAATGCACATTGAAAATCGAGCATTACGCAATTCAGTTGCTTCTTAATTAGTTTAATTTGTGAAAATTAATTAACTGAAAATTTAGGGAGAATATTAGTATGATATAAACGTGCCATTATATTTTCTTTGTCCAGTCGAAGGTTTAAAAATACATTCTGGTGAAGATGGTAAAGAATCTCGTACATGTTCACACACTTTCGCGGACACATAGATAAATACATAGAGATGGAGATGGTTTTACATGTAAATCAATCAATCAATCAATCAATCTACCTTAGTCCATTTCTCTAACCGTCCCTATCTATCTATACATATATCAGTCTAGCTCTCTCTCTCTCTCTCTCTCTCTCTCTTTCTATCTCATTCTCTGCATCTATTCGTACTCTCTCTGTCTATATATATATATATTTATATATTTATCGATCTTAGATTCTTCATCTCTCTCTCTGTCTATCTATCTATCTATCTCAATCTGTTCATTATCTATCTATCTATCTATCTATATATCTATCTATCTATCTATCTATCTATCTATTTTCTGATATAAAAACAGATTTCTAAATCTTTTTCAATGTATTTAATCCTGCACCATATATAAAGACGAAGCATTATACAGAGACAATTTTAAATTAAAATTCGACTAATAATTGCGTCAGGCTACGGTCTTTTTTCTCTCACATTACCTTATCTCCACATTTATTTACGCGCACATACACACACACACGCACACACTCACGCGGACGCAGCCGCAGACGCAGACATTTCTCAGAGATCCATTCTACTCATCTTCGCATATGCCGTGAATTCTTTATCTTTCTCGTCTCAGCTTTTCGCCACCATGCCCCTCCCCCAGATCCGTTTTATTACATCACCCGTCTATTGAATAATAATTAGAAAATGCAAATGCAAATGCATCGGCTTCCTTCTTCACAGAATTTTGCATTTTAAAAGGTTGTATTTGTTTTTCTCAATCCTCCATTTCATATTGTCAGCTTACTCATAAATAAATTATAGCAAGAGAATCTATCTATCTATCTATCTATCTATCTATCTATCTATCTATCTATCTATCTATCTATCTTAGGCAGTTCATATCTATCTATCTATCTATCTATCTATCTATCTATCTATCTATCTTTCTTAGTTCATATCTATCTATCTATCTATCTATCTATCTTAATCAGTTCATATCTATCTATCTATCTATCTATCTATCTATCTATCTATCTTAGTCAATTCATATCTCTCTCTCTCTCTCTCTCTCTCTCTCTCTCTCTCTCTCTCTATCTATCTATCTACTTGCTCGGGGTGATATGATTAAAAAAAACTCGTGTTATCTTCCTAAATAATCTCAAATTAAGACTTTCATATGGTTCCTAGGTATGGTGCCAAACCCGTTCAGAAATATTTAAACTGTCAGTTGTATACGACCACTTTCTAAGATCAATGGTTTAAAATGGCTTTGAGTGTATGGTTCCTGTGATTCTTAGAGAGGACCATCTTTTTTCGAACATTGTGGACTAGGGTTACAGAATCACAAAAAACTGTAACGAAGAACAGACACTGCATCATTGGTAGACTTTCAACAGCAGCAACGTCTAAAATGAACATCGCATTTAACTCGGAAAAAATAACGACATCACCAAAAAAAAAAAAAAAAAATTAAGAATAAAACCCGTATCAATACAGAAAAGAAAATTAACAGTTACTGGACTTGGGAAAGGTATTTTACTGAAAAACTGCTTTAGACTTCATAAATTTCAACAGAAAGTATCACTGGCTTCTCGGTCAATAAATGCCGAATGTTTCTTTACCGAACATGTTAGCAACGATGTGGTTTTGGAGAGGATAGAAACGTAATACTTTATACTTAACATCAGGAAAAGTTTCTGGGACATGTAATGAGGAAAGAGGTCTTGGAGAATTTGATACTCACAGAACAGATAAAGGGAAAGGGAGACAGGGGAAAGCAACGTATGTCATACTTGTTTGGCTTGAGCAAATGGATGGCGGAGCAGGGTTTCGCAGGAGTAACAATAGAAAAGCTCTCAAAAGCTAAAAGTGATAGGTAGATGTGGAAGGCCATGACTGCTTCCGTCCTGAAGTTGCACGGCACATAGATAAAGATCTATAGGACAATATTTTGAAGTGGGTGTGATAATAGTGTAGTTCATATTATTATTCGACACTTGTAAAAATGTAAAATCTATAGTGCTGGATGATAATATTAAAGGCAGGCGCACTTAAAAAATTTGCGGACCATAACCTTTATACTCGAAATTAAAATTTGCTAAGCAACGAAAACAGTCACCGAATAGCAAACGCAGCTCGTAAATTTGTAATGCGGTTCTATGACGTCACACCGCGTAAGAGCAAAATTATATATAAATTTTTATATGTAAAAATAAAGATGCAAAATTATATATAAACTTTTATATGGAAAGAATTTTTTTCGGAAAATCTATGGCATCTAGATTTCTAAAAATGCTACTTTAATTAAAAGAGAAAGTAAATTATTAATACGAAAATGTACAAATAGTGCTTTAATCCCTAGATGATACACAGGAGATTTACGTCCTATTTTGTCATTCTTGACAAATCTTCTTTTACGTTGTCACACATGAAATGACACATTTTTTGTCTGGTCACTGATCTGAAAGTCTAGCGAAGTAACCTCCTTATTACATTAAAAATCTTGACTTATTCCTAACTCTTTCCAGATATTTTTTTCTTTCAATATATTGTTACTCATAAGCTCAATGAAAATGATTACAATGAAGCAATGTCGATTAATCTTACAGTATGAGTACAAACTTGGAAAACGAACCATTTTTGCATTGAATCATTTCATGTGATGAGAAACAGATACTCTCTGGCAAAAGCAAATGAATAGGCCATGATTAAATGCAAGTGACTCTCCAAAACATTACCAAAAACCTCCACTGCTCCCTTCACGTTCATGGTTCTTCAAAGAGGTTATTCATTATTCATTTTTGCTTCCTCGTTTTGTGGACAATTTGAGTTTATAGACGAAAGATTGAAAAAAGTCATTTCAGACTTGTGAATAGCGATCGTGCACGACAACGCACGGCCGCACGCTTTTCAGTCAACTGCCCAAAAAGCCGCATAACGTGAATTATAAAATTTTGACTTATTCCCCATATTCAGCTGAGAACTCTCCTGCTAATAATCACTTATTTAATTATTTTGAGCTTTCATGTGCAATAAAAGATTCTCCAATAAGGAAGAGGTAATCAACGCATTTGAACTGTTTATCGCATCAAAGGATTAAAGATGAGATCAAGAAATTAAAAGTATGTTAGAGATCAATCATTTATCAACATGGTACCTATCTATCTAAACTTATTTATAAATGGAACTTTTTCTCTCTGTGTGTGTGTCCGTTACATATAGACTCCGAATCGGCTGAACCGATTTTCTTGAAAATTTCCACAGTTCTACTATAAGCGTCTGCGTGTGTTCTAGGTTTTGTGTCGAGGTACCCCCGATAAATAGCGAAAATCGATAATCGAAAAAATCGGATTATAGAAGGAGTGGTCCGATTTTAATCAAATTTGATACACTCATAGACAAAGACATAAGAAACGATATTCAGAAGTTTCAAGGTTGCAGTTCATACAATAGTGCAGAAAATCGATAATATATATATATATATATATATATATATATATATATATATAAATATAAATAAAAGGCAAGATGTTTGTGTGTGTGTCTGTTTATCTGCCTGTATGTCTGTATTTTTTTTCAGTCCTTTTAGTTTAGTTTTTGCTTCAGGTTTGGCTCTAAGTAGGTATAATTGTAGTTCTTAGTCTCAGCCAAGATACCATTTACTCAGAGGACTTATTTAGCCTTCAAAATTCAGTTTACGACGAAAAAAACTTTTTTGATATCGGTACCAGAAAATCAAAATTTGACTTACATCCATTCATATTTCTTTCGCTTTAACTGGAAAAAACTATTGCATTTTAGTCTTTCGTGCCAACGTCCAAAGAGTCTGAGCTCCAGGACCATGGATTAGTTTTAAAGCTTTCATTACATGCTAGCAACGCCGAGCTATACTGCTAGTATTAACTACAAGGGAGTGGGCAAAATAATGGAAACACCTAGTACCATAATAGCATAATTTGGCAAATATGATTAAACCATTTTTAATTTTGCCCATGCATTTAGTTTGTATTCGATTTTGTTGATTGCACGGCGCAGTAGAGTCTGTTGGACACCGTTTGTGAAAAAAAAAGCGCACTATGACGCAATTCAGACCGCCAGAAATTTGAAAATGCTATGCCTTACTGCGTATCTGAACTAAATAAATTAATTAAAATTTCAGAAGCGTTTTATTCATTTCCTATAAAATGCGATATTTCATCTGTGACAATCTAAAATTATCATAATGTTGGATAGATAATAACAAAAGTAATAAAACATAAAGATAAAGAATCTGAATGAAATCGCTGAGGCGGTATATTCAAAATATATATTTAAAAAAAATTAATTCAAAATTTCAGTGTCTCCTCTCCTTCATGCGCATGTGTAATCCATTCAACGTAAGCACCACTTTAGTCCGATGATGTCCTTAAAAAATTAAACGCGTCGCAGCAGACATTTTTACCACTTTAAACATTTTTGTCTGTCTATCTATCTATCTATCTATCTATCTATCTATCTATCTATCTATCTATCTATCTTGCAATATCTATCTATCTATCTATCTATCTATCTAATTCCTTGCAATATCTATCTATCTATCTATCTATCTATCTATCTATCTATCTATCTCTTAACAAGACTGACAATGTATTTTTGCTTGTTTTTTTTATATTATTTCTTCGATACATACAAATGATTTATTTTCTGAACTTTTGTCCAAAAGTTTCTTGATTCCGTACGCATTCGGCTAAACTATTATTAAGTTCCAAGAAGATTTGTTACACTTCAAAATAAATAAAATTAAAATTATTTCCGTCCATGTGTCTAAAATCCGTCTAACTCGGGATACACTTGCTCTGCATAGACATATTCCATATCTTTTTCTTTCGGAATCAGGATTATGCTGGAATTAAAAATCTACCCTTCATCTGGTGCGTGAATAACCACCATTAGGTTTTGTGTCCGGATGGGGAGGGAACAATTAAACATTCTAATTTGAAAATGACTGGAAAAAATAGTGATTTTAAACGTTTTTTGATTAAGTTTAAAGTAACACAAAACTTTGTAAATTTCAAAACATTGTTTTGAATTCTTTTTAGTATATCGCCAAACTTTGTAAATTGAGGAAATCAATTTTATTTCTTCAAAATGCCAGCAATCAGAGTAAGATTGGGAGGTCTCGTGACGTGAGGTTTTGAAGTTCTGCAGGTTTTTTAATTTGAAGAATTCAACTCATTGAATTTCTACTGAGATTGGAATTTGATGAACTCAGTTTTCGGCCTGAATTGGAATTTCTATTTAAATCAGTCTTGTAGCCTGAATCAGAGTTAAAGTGAAGTTTTTAAGTTAAATGAAGTGAATTCAAAAATTCAAAGTTATGTCTTCGAAAATTATCATTACTGTTTTCTATGATGGACTTTAGTTTTGGGTCGGTGGCACAATTAGATCTCCATACGATCTAGTTTAAAAGATCTTATGAAGTGAGGATTTTAAGCGAGCCTATATTAAATGATATGTAAGTGTTACCTGTATAATGATGTAGAGGCTACATATCTCCGAAAAGAACTCAATACGGGCGCATTGAAACAAGCACGGAATTTTACCAATCTTGATACGCAAAATACTTATAAGTGCCTTCAATTGCAAAAAAACGTTTAGATGTGAAGGAATCGCTAATTATTATCCTCCATTAAAAAAGAAAAATAATAAACCAACCATTAATAAAATTACTTACGAACACAGCAAATTTACTGGTATTATTTGGAAATCAAGAAAATATCGCGTCCTGGGTATGACGAAAAACTGCATCCGACAGCAAGTTCTCCGATTGGAAGGTTTTGAGGAGAAGAGAACCTCTTAAATGCTGTTGTTTCCAGGTCCACCCTGACCAGAAGTGGTAGCACCTGTTAGGGTCGCAGTTATGGGCAAATATGTAACCCCAAAACTGGGGTCAAAACACTATGAAAGTATAAAAATAGACTTTTACAGAAATATATCTATTCAGCAATACATTCTGAAGAAAAAAGATATTACGAACTGTACATTTTTAAATACAATACTAGAAACCATATTCAGTTTTCTAAAGTAAAAATAAAACTTTTTTTTCATCAACATCTGACTAAATTAACCTTCTCACTATGATCGAACATTAAAAAAATACCTTAAAAACCCACCTGTTTGGCATTAAATAACCCACTGAGGTTAATATGCCGTTAAACAAACCCACTTACTGAAGAAAATATCTACTTTCAACAACTTTTATGCTGTTCTGTTTATTAAATTAATCCGACAATCTTTCTATGTTTAAAATTTAATTACTAAATGTTGCCATTTTAATACATGGACACAATGTCATTTTTTAAAATGATTTAGACGGAGGAAATAACT